>ONZH01006573.1:0-53263 GCA_900303285.1 Rhinella marina | reverse complement strand
TGTTCTAGAGTCTGGTTGGTGCGCTCGGTCTGTCCATTAGACTGTGGGTGGAAAGCAGTCGACAAATTAATATTAATATCAAGTGCCGTGCAGAAACTCCGCCAAAATTTTGATGTGAATTGAACTCCACGATCCGAGATAACCTCATCAGGAACCCCATGGAGACGGAACACATTGTTGACTACCAGATCTGCTGTGGCCTTGGCAGAAGGTAAACCGGTGCATGGAATAAAATGCGCAGCCTTGGTGAGTCGATCTACTACTACCAGAATTGTATTTTTCCCCTTAGAGGTAGGTAGATCTACAATAAAGTCCATGGAAACAGACCCCCAGGGGCGAGAAGGGACTGATAATGGCTGTAACAAACCCGTGGGCGAGGCACGAGGAGTCTTGCATCTGGCACAGACGTCACAGGATGTAACATACCCCCTTACGTCCTTTTGATAATTGGGCCACCAAAAGAAACGAGACAAAAATTTGTGCATGGAAACTTCTGGACTTAGTTCAGACTGAACTACTGGAGGAGTATTGTCAGACGGAAAGCTCACTTCTTTGGTTTCCCAGTTAATGGTAGGATTCTGAGCTTGCAACCAGGGTAAACCTAGAATGACAGGAAAGTGTGGAGAAGAGATTAATAGAAATGGTAGCACTTCACGGTGACGAGGAGTGATGATGATTTCAAGTGGCACTGTTTCCTGATCCACTGGCCCCGAGTTTAGTGGGGATCCGTCTACTGTCTCCATAACCATGGGTGAGAGTTTTTTCTGACATTTAACCACATGCTTCTGGGCAAAGGAAAGATCCATAAAATTGCCGCTAGCTCCGGAGTCTACCATAGCAGAGGTGGAAATCCACTGAAAGTTAATTAGGAGCTTGACTGGGAGAAAACAATGAGAGTCTTTATTTTCTTTTTTGATGTGAGGGGCCACAGAAGAGATGGAACGGACAACTGTCTTCTCTGGTAGTTCTGTCTCTGAAACAGTTGAATTCTCCATTGGGGAAGTCGAGATCCGTAAGGGGCTGCTACTAACTTCCGTGAACGGCTAGGGCAGTTGATAAGGAAGTGATCAGACTTTCTGCAGTAAAGACACAAATCCTCCCGGAGCCTATGCTCCCTTCGATTTGCACTTTCCCGTCTCAAGATGGAGTCTACCTGCATGGGTTCACTCACAGGTTCTCGGGGACTTCTCTTCTGGGCCTCCCTGGGCATGGAGACAGAAGTAGTTGATTAATGTTGTAATTACAAGCAGCCCATCTCTCCTGTCGCCGTTCGGACAGTCGGTTGTCAATTCGAATGCAGTGATTAATAAACGGATCTAGTTGTACTGGGGCCTCAGCACGGGCAAGCTCATCCTTCAAAGCGTTGGATAGTCCTTTTCTAAAAAAAAGACAATTTTGCTGCGTTATTCCAGTCCGTGTCGACGGCCCAACTCTTAAATTCCATTGCATATTCGGTGATAGGACGCCGGCCCTGGCGTAATGCTAGTAATGCTGCCTCGGCCATGGCGCCGCGATTGGGATCATCAAACATTTCACTCATAGCGTCAAGAAAATCTTCTAAGTGATACAGCCAGGGGTCATCAGTCTCAATTAGTGGATTGGCCCAGGGTAAGTAACATAATGATGCACAGTACCTTTGATCTGTCTGTAGGAAACTGGGTGGGATTTGCATCAAAATATAATCAGCGCTGGTTGAGGAAGCCCCGGAATTTGTCACGGTCTCCACCAAATCTAAATGGTGGCAACTTGGGCACTGTTGCTGGTGCTGAGACTTGTAGTGCAGGAGGCTGATTTTCAAGGAGGACAAGCCGGTCCGATAGCGCCTGCACGATACTGCGTAGCTCTTGAATTGCTTGACCATAGACCTGGGTATTGTGATTAGTCTGTCCTTCAAAGGCGTCATATTTGTTTTTGTATGACTGAAGTTCAGTGCGCATACTGGCCATAGCGGCTTGCATCTGCTTCATGCGTGGCTCCACAGCCCCGGGGGACTCCATTTTGGGCTTGAGCATCCTGTCACGATACTGGTGGTAGTAGCTGGAGTCCAATAGCAGGGACTAGGTAGAACACTGGAAGCGGCAGGTAAGCTGGCAAGCTGGCACTTGTAGTTCCACAGAAGCTGCAGACAATAGGCAGGTAGCAGATGGGTGTGCGGGGTAAAGCACAGGAGGAAGGAACGATCCGGAATAGAGACGGTTCCAGCGAGAGAACTGCAAGCAGGAGCTTTACACGATACTCAAGCAATGAGTGTTTGATCAGGCAGGATATTTAAGACAAACAGGAAGTGAGGTAGCAGCTGGTTTGAAGCATGCTCCACCACCTTGGCTGAGGGCAACTCAAGGGCAAGGTAAACTAAACAGCAGGTATCCAGGGTTCTCCTGACAGCCAGATTACTTTAGTGAAGATCTGAACCTACCCTTAGTACCACACATTGCTTGAAGCAATTTTACCTAATTCCTCCACACAAAACAGCTTCAACTGTGTTATGCTGGTGGGTTTCCCCCCATGAACTGCTTGCTTTAGGTCCTTCCACAACATTTTGATTGGATTAAAGTCAGGACTTTGACTTGGCCATTCCCAAACTTTTAACTTTGTTCTTGTTTAACCATTCTTTGGTAGAACAACTTGTGTGCTTAGGGTTATTGTCTTGCTGCATGACCCATGTTCTGTTGAGATTCAGCTCACAGACAGATGTCCTGACATTTTCATTTCAAATTTGTTCCATCAATTATGGCATGCCATCCTGGCCCAGATGCAACAAAACAAGCCCAAACCATGATACTACTACTACCTCGTTTCACCGCTTTTTATTCTGGAATGCTGTGTTTTCCTTTCTCCAAACATAACACTTCTCATTTAAACCAAAAGCTTATTTTGGTCTAATCCAGGGGTGCACAACGTTTTCTGGGTGGGGGCCACATTGTCCGACTGAACCAACGTCAAGGGACGAAAATAAAATTTACCAACTGAAATACTGTATTTATGGCAGATTGAACACACAGTGTATACCATTAATGTCTAGTTACAGTTCCAGGAGTCCCATCTAATGGGAGAAATACATGAAAAATGCATGTGAGCAGCCACAAAACATGGACATACATGTCTGTTACCAGATGGATGGGGCCACACAGAATGGTATCAAGGGCCGCATGTGACCCCCGGGCCGCAGGTTGTGCACCCCTGGTCTAATCCAACCACTAAACATTGTTCTGGCTTGTTCAGGTGATCTTTCACAAAGTGCAGATGAGCAGTAATGTTCTTTTTTTGGAAAGAAATCCTTTCAATCCTACCATGCATGCTATTGTTGTTTAATGTCCTCCTGATGATGGACTCATGAACATTAACATTAGCTATTGTGAGAAATGCCTTTAGTTGATTAGAGATTACCTTTGTGACCTCATGGACTATTATACGCCTTGCTCTTGGCATGATTGTTGGTTGTCCACTACTGGGGAACTTAATAATGGTCTTGTATTTCCTTCATTTGTACACAGTCTGTCTGACTGTGGATTGATGGACTCCAAACTCTTTAGAGATCGTTTTGCAACCTTTTCCAGCCTCATAAGTATCAACAACTCTTCTGAGGTCCTCTGAAATCTTTGTTCATGCCCTGATACACTTCCACAAACGTGTTGCGAAGATCAGCCTTTGATAGATCCCTGTTCTTTAAATAAAACTGGTCGCCCACTCACACCTGATTGTCATCACCTGAGTCTAACTTCAACTTAATCCTTAAGGTTCACATACTTTTTCCTGTCACAGACTTGTGACATTAGATCATTTTCCTCAATAAATAGTTGACCAAGTCTAATATTTTTGACTCATTTGTTTGATTTTGCTATCTTTATCTATCTTTAGGACTTGTGTGAAAATCTGATGTAGTTTTAGGTTAAATTTATTCAGATAGAAAATTCTGAAGAATGCACAGTCCAGGTTAATAGCATAACTCATGTATCATATCAGGGCAGCATGGATATGGACACTTTGTTTTTTACTTTTTAACTTTTTTTATTTATTACATTTTCTGCATTTGAAACCAGTCTGTCTTATTTTAAGTACTCCAATCTTATGGTGTTCAAAAACCCCCTACTATTACACTTCTTGATATTTCATTTTGTTCTGCAACCTGGTGCAAATAATGGTAGGATAACTGCAAAAAACTATCTCACTGGAGAAAACTACAGTTGAATTTAGAGCTAATGAACTGTACTTTAGTGTAATGGTGGCTTTATTGCACTGTGACTTCTAAATAAACGATTTATTGACTAGACAGAAGATGGAAACTTATCAGTGTAGCCTCGATTGCACATTCATCAGAGAAATCATCATCTCAGCCTAATAAAACATTTCTAAAATAAATTGGCAGAAATTGCAGCCCTATGTACCACTCATTGCTATTATTGGTACAATTTCCATGCTTGATAAAGCAGCCTCAAAAGATAGCTGAATCTTAAAGAGGTTTGCTCACAGGATTGTCTTATTATTTAAATTATTATTTAAATGTAATGTTCCCAGATATTAAAATGTAATGAGCAATATGCAAATGAACAGTTCATGAAAATTAACGTCTGCTAGTTTTACTTTAAATGGCTTTGCACACAAGAATACTCCATTCTGATGTGTGGAAAGAAAGAAGAGGATCATGCCTCTTCTACAGCTCACCAAAAATGGACTTCTTGGAATTAAATTAAATTTAGTAGCAAATCAGTTTTTAATCCTTCAATCATTTTCAATTATTTTCGTACTTCTTCAGTTTTTCTAATTAAAGATCAGTGAATTCATTTGCGGTTCGCAAACAGTACTAGTTCTCGAAATACTGTGGAGTCCACTGATCTGCCAATTTTTACTGAGGTCCCTCATAAGGGAATATGGATTACCTCAGTACTATCCTATAGAAGGGCTAGGCTACACTGAAGAATAACCCTGGAGATGACAGCGGTCGAGACCGTAATAGGGACTTAGTAATAGTAAGTGGCAATAGATGAACACAGCCTGTCTCTGGTCGTGAAGTCAGGTCACCACACTTCATGACCATTTTTTGTCACTAGCACTAAAATGTTGATAAACCAAAAGTGAATGTAATCTTTAGGTGAAAAATTCTGTGCTGATTAATTTCCTAATATATAAGTGGTTGAAGTTTCATTTTTTTTTTAATACAGAGCTCACAATCCATTGTGTAGACATAGGAGGAATTTATCATGATGCTATATTATAGCCTATTATATTTAAAGTCAGTTTTGTATTGATGTATATTGTGCCAAATGTATCATTAAAAGTGGTTTTCCGAGTTATATATATTGATTACCTATCCTCAGGATAGGTCATCAATATCAGATCGGCAGGGGTCCAACACCCAGCACCCCCGCCAATCAGCTGTTTGAAGAGGAGGCGCGCGCCGTACCAGCGCTGCCTCCTCTTCACTGTTTACATGCTGGCCGTAACTGGGGTAGTGGTGAGTAGGTGTAATTACACCTAACGGCCCCATTCATTTCTATGGGAAGAATCGCTTCCATACAAGTCGATGGAAGCGATTCTTCCCATAGAAATGAATGGGGCTGGTACGGCGCGCGCCTCCTCTTCAAACAGCTGATCGGCGGGGGTGCCGGGTGTCGAACCCCCGCCGATCTGATATTGATGTCCTATCCTTAGGATAGGTCATCAATATATATAACTCGGAAAACCCCTTTAATGCTGCATGTTGTTTGTTATTGGTGCATCTATAAATTGAACACTTTTGTCTAGAAATGCTACTCCAATTTCCTAATACCACCAACTACTGGAGTTGTTTTGTAACTTTAAAAAAAAATAAAAAAAGTCACATTAATAAATCTGCAGTGAAACTAATGAACATAGCTAACTTCACCCACACTCCCACTCACGTTTCAAAACTGGTGTGAGCGGTATAGAACTTAAAAAATTGTAATCCAAAAAGTCATGTTTGTAACTTTTTAAAGCAAGAAATCTGTAGCACATTGTGTGATAGAGTCAAACTAAAACACCTATCTCCATGCAGCTGCCACTTGAGATAGCTGAGGAGCTCACAGTATACTGTTTTCATTTTGAACACAATAAAAATAACATCCGCCAAGCCCATAGGCTCCTTCTAGAGATGGCTGCAGGTGGTCAGTATCATGGATCAGTGAGTGTAGGCCTACTGTGCCAACTAACCAGTTTGACTTAGGGCATTATCCTGGCACTTCCCCGTTATTTACTCGTTAACCCCCATACACAGATCTGGACTTTGCTGCGGGGAAACAACCAGGCCGCTACCTCCTATGATAGTCCCGGTGGGTGGCAGCAGAGGCAAGCACTGGGAGCTCAGAAAGCGCACCAAAACCACAAGTATATGTGAACGGACACTTAGGCAGGTTTTTGGTTGGAGTCCTGGCTGTAGATAAACACTAAATATAGGTAGAAGCTTGAAGGCAGGGTGGTGAGCACAGTCAAGCAAGACAAACAGGCTGGATACCTGACAGAAGCATGAACAATACAGGTGAACTAGGTAAGCAGAACTTGGCACTGAAAACTAGAGGTACTGAAACAGATGGATGAAGCTGGCAAACAATGGAGAACACACAGGAACACAGGTGGGGGATAAAGCAGAGATAACGCAAGCAAGAATCAAGAGAATAGCTGAAGCACCATGAGATCTAGCAAGGCGTAGTCTGAACACAGTCCAAGGTCAGGCCAGGCTGAGTACATGCATATTCCAAATAGCAAGTCCAAGGTCGCGGCAGGTGGCCAGGAGCAGAATTGGTGCACAGGCAGGTACACGGGTAGTTAAACAAGAGATCACACCGCAGTAAGTGCCGTTCGGTGATGGATGTACTTACGGAAACATCTGAGCGGTTAGTAATAGAGATGAGCGAACGTCCTCGTAAAGAGCACTGTACCGCTCGGCTCCCCTGCGCTCGCATGGGCGCAGGCAGCCGCTTCCGTCGGGTGAGGAGGACGAAAGCGACTGCCTGCGCCCATGCGAGCGCAGGGGAGCCGAGCGGTACAGTGCTCGTCACAAGCACGTTCGCTCATCTCTAGTTAGTAAGGATGCCCTGCAGCGGAAAAAGAAAAAAGAAGAGCAACTAAACAGATAAGGGGCATGGAGGGTCTTAGTTAAGGGGAAAGATTAAAATAATTTATTTAATCTTTAGAAGAGTCTTCTTAGGTGAGACATGATTAATTTATATAAGTATATCAATGGTCTGTACAAAAATATAGTGAAAGGCTTTTCCTTGTAAAACACCGTCAAATGACAGGGGAGCACTGCCTCCACCTGGTAAAGAAAAGTTCATTCTTGAGACACAACATTTTTCTTCAACATAAGAGCTGTGATTCTGTGTATTGTCATCTCAGGATCTGGTCATGGCAGGATCTGTTGATGGCTTCTAAAAAGTCATATGTAAAAATGTAAAGTTCTGGTTTCCGACTCTATTCCCTTAATCTACATCTCCTACCATGCTGCGATTATGGACTTATGTCTTTTTTCAACTGTGCTATGTAAAACAGAATGTTTTTTTTGCACCATTTTTGCATGCTTCAGCTGTAATGCAAATAAAAGGGTTAGATTCTAAGTAAGCTCATACTGGTCCTTACTTTCACACAATTTCATATAATATAGAATAGTATCAATAGCAAATTTCTAAATCACTTAGAATCACTGCCTACATCCACCTGAAAAAAAGCTGTAAAGTCATTGCCAATAGGTGTCTTACTCCCACATAACTTGCAGTCTACTGCCTATTGTCACTCAAGATCACACCCTCCTAACAGAGATTCAGAAGATGGCTGAGAGGATATGGGGGAGTGTCAGAGCTAGATGAGCTCCTGAACCTAATAGCACTGCCTATACACTGCTTCTGAAGATTAGAAAAGCTCCTCTCCTGTGTGTCTGTAAGTGTAATCTTTCCCTTCTTATCAGCTTTCTGAGCTCCCTAAAAGAAAACATACATAGTGTGAAGTGAGATCGCTGCATACAGTACTGGGAGATTCAACAGAAGTGAGACGCCCACTGCTTCTGAGTGAAATCCATCTAGCTGTGCAGCTGAAACAGGGAATAATAAAGAGACTGAAAGAGACTTTAGGGAAGCCCAAACAAACCAGTTCCTTTACAGTTATGATTGTACAAAGAAGCATAGCTGTTATGCAAAGGTACGCATTAAAGGGAACCAGTCACACTGAACATGATGTCTGATCTGCCGCATGGTATAGAGCATGACATGCTAAGTAGATTGATATACAGTTTTGTGGGAAACAGTAAAACAATTATTCATTTAAATTGTTGCCCTTTCTGGACTTATGAGTCCGGTGGGTGATCATAGTCCCAGCTGTCTCAGCATGGACACACACATATGGGAGGCTGTTAATCACAAGTAAGGCCACCCTCTGAACTTCTAGAAAGAGCAAAGATTTGTAATATATCAATATTATCAACATCTTCTGCTCTATACATCCTACCTGTAGTATTGATATTATTTCCAAGGTGACCAGTTCCTTTTAAGACCACTCACTATAGGGACACATATGATAAAAACGAATAATAAAATACAGTTAGCTAAATGCATTTCAATATTTTGTGTGTGTTATGGACGGCGGGGGGGTGGGAGGGGGACATATTTAATGTTAGCCTTGATAGCAAAAATTTCCATAGACACTGCCTTGGGCAATAGCTGCACTTTTCTCTAGCTTTGATAAATCTCACTGCTGTGTTCCAAGTCATCATTTCCTCACTCTGGGGCTGCCTCAGGAGATGGAACAACCAGTATTTATGTCTAATATCCAAGTGAGATGTCCATGTTTGTGTTGACAGAGCAAGCAGGTTGTAGATTCCTTCATCCTAGGGAGCTCTTAGTACTAACTTTGAAACCATGTCACTTGATTTCCTTGAATAGTCTTGTGTGTCACCTTTTCTTGTTCTTTCCTCCTCTGGCTGCTTCTAGATATGAATAAAGATCCAGATAGAAAAATATCTATAACTCCTTGGAGAAAAATTCTAAACATATATAAGCCTCATGCACATGACTGTATGCATTTTGCAGTCTTCAAACTGCAGATACGTGTGCATGGCGTATTTTGATAACAGAACTGCCTATTCTTTTCAGCAAAACAGATAAGACTAGGACGTTACCGATGCGGCCAGCACACGGATGACATCTGTACACTGTCCTCATTTTTTGCGGCCCTATAGAAATCCTATAGATCCTCGTGTGATCCGCAAAATATTGTGGATCAGACGCAGACCAAAAATACAGTCACGTGCATGAGGCCTGAGAACCATATGCAATAAAAAAAAAAAAAAAACAAATGTGATAAATAAGCACAACTTCTATAAACAGGCACGTAAGCAAATGTTTTATACAGCTTGGCATTTAAAGTTTCCATACTTAAACTGAGGCAACAGTTATCTGTTTTACCCTACAGGATTTTGTTTTATTCTCTCTTCGACTTGTTCTCACTTTGTCTGCAAATTAATTCCTTTTTAGAAAGCAACAAAAGCAAATGATCCATATGCAATGGAATGTTAACGCTTATGTGGAGAATCACCATACAAGTGCAAATTATGTACCATCAGCAAGTTGAAAAATGACTTGCCTGAGTCCTTTTAAATAGCCGGTGTCTACATTTCATGCAGATTGTTGACACACAATGTGAAAGCCATGCAGGCTTGAGAAATATGTTATTTTGTGCGGTGAAAGGGGGGAAATTAGGTGATAGCTGGGATCCCAGGGAGCTTTCCAGATTTACTGGGTCTGTTGGGCCATCTCCAAGCTGCAACACCGGTAGTTTTGGAGGTTTTTTTCTGATATTATTGAGTGAATTGATTCGTAAGAATAGATCTGTCTCATCAAGCAGATTATTACACCTGTGACGGGTGTCCACAAAGCTGAGAACGCTCCCCATGCTGCTTGATAGGGTTGGGCATTTCATCCGGTGCTGATAATCTCTCACCTGTGCCGTTGCCCCAAGTAGTGACCCAAGCGCAGATTCTCTAATTCCGGAACAGCGACTATTGACGTGCCGCTACCTGGAAGGATGGCGACCCATGTTCTAGTAGCAGAAGCAGAGCCTCTGCACTGCGCTTGCTCGAGATTGTCAGGGCCGGAAGAGATGTCCAGCCCTGTCAGTTAAGCTGCCAGGGTAGCGTCTTCAGCTTTGGGGACGCCCAGTCACAGATGCAGAACTCCGTTTGATGAGACAGATCAATCCTTATGAAGCGATTTGTTCTTCTCTAATTATTAGTTGAAACCTTATTGAACGGATACCAATCACCATGACTTCTAAATATTAAGGTGTCATACAGGTACTGTAGTAACCAGGGTTGGACTGGCCTACCAGAGGATCCTCTGGTAGGCCAACCCTCTGACACAGTAATAGGCCCCTTATACTGCAGAAGATAATTTGAACCAGATATCCTATTAAGGCTACTTTCATACTTGCGTTTTATAATTCCGGTATTGAGTTCCATCATAGGGGCTCAATACCGGAATAAAACGCTTCAGTTTTGTCCCCATTCATTGTCAATGGGGACAAAACTGAACTGAAGACAACGGAATGCTCCTAAAAGCATTCCGTTCCGCCTTCAGACCGGAGAGCAAACCGCAGCATGTCCAGGCATCCACACCAAGACGGATCCGTCATGACCCCCAATGAAAGTCAATGGGGACGGATCCGTTTGGTGTGACACAATGGTGAATGGATCCGTCCTCCATTGACTTTCAATGGAGTTCATGACGGATCCGTCACCTGCACACATACAGACAATACACACATACAGACATAGACATAAACATACACAGACATATACACATACATACTTACATGCTCCCGGCAGGTCTCCACAGCGCAGGAGGAGCAGGACGGCGCACACATAGGACGATTCCCCACAGTGCCCAGCAGAGGGCGCTGTGGGGAATTGTCCTATGTGCACGCTGTCCTGCTCCTCCTGCGCTGTGGAGACCTGCCGGGAGCATGTAAGTATGTATGTGTATATGTCTGTGTGTATGTACTGTGTGACATGTGTGGGGCCGGAGCGCGGTTCCGGCCCCACACATGTCCCTGCGGCAGCACGGATCTGGCGGCACCCTTCACCTGCCGGATCCGTGCCCCCGCTAATGTGAAAGAGGCCTAAAGCTTATAGAGGATAACTTCTAAGTATGCAGTGATAACAAAAATGATTTAAAAGGGAAGGTGACTGCAACCAGAATAGATTTCCTTGTCTAGCTTATCTATTCTTTCCTTGTACAATGACCTCTGTGCCTAGAAAACTCTCCCATGGCAGTCAGTGAGGTCCCCTCCTGTCCATGGTGTCTATGGACCATGGGGCTGCCGTAAAGCAATTCTTAAAATACTTTGTAAATGCTGTAAATGTGACTCAGTCAAGATGGTCATCCCCATAATCATGTTTAGAAAACAAAATAAAAAATCTGTAATCAGAAAATAAAATCAGATTGGAAAAAAATGAGACGTGTTGCTATCCAGTTTTAACTAGCAGATAAAATTTTTAGTGGCACATTTCTTTTAAGCCCCTACACAACCCTTTTAAAGGAAATGTGTCACCAAAATGTTGTCTCTGCCAGTTAAAACCAGATAGCAACACATATCGTTTTTTTTTTCTAATCTGCTTTTATTTTACAGATTCTGTATTTGTTCTATTTCCGGAACATGGTTATGGTTATTCCATCTTGCCTGAACTGTTTATAACAGCATTCAGAAAGCATTGGGAAAATTGCTTTATGGTAGACAAAGTGTTCAATTTCCCAACAGCACCTCCACAGGTGAAATTAAGTATTACACGGTGCCCATTCAAATCAATAGATTGCTGTGCCGTGCAAAACAGGATAGGTTCTCCAGAGACGGAGAAATGCTTTTTGTAAGGAGCTGAACTGAACCAACCATTAGGTTATATGGTACAGGTTCTAGGTGGGGAGCTCTGTCCTCTCCCAACAGCACCTCCACAAGTAAAATTAAATATTACACAGTGCTAATTCAAATCAATAGATTGCTGTGCCGTGCAGAACAGGACAGGTTCTCCAGAGACAGAGAAAAGCTTTTTGTAAGAAGCTGAACTGTAACCCACCATTAGGATATATGGTACAGTTTCTAGGTGGGGAGCTCTGTCCTCCCCCAACAGCACCTCCGCAGTTCAAATTAAGTATTACACGGTGCTCATTCAAATCAATAGATTGCTGTGCAGTTCAGAACAGGACAGGTCCTCCAGA
This sequence comes from Rhinella marina, assembly GCA_900303285.1. Lineage (NCBI taxonomy): Eukaryota > Metazoa > Chordata > Amphibia > Anura > Bufonidae > Rhinella > Rhinella marina. Next base: position 41,051 of record ONZH01006573.1, on the reverse strand, counting down.
GACAGAGAAATGCTTTTTGTGAGAAACTAAACTGTAACCTACCTTTAGGATATATGATACTGTTTCTAGGTCGGGAGCTCTGTCCTTCCCCAATGCTTTCTACCCTCAGGCAGTGCCTCGTGTTATACTCCTTACACACAAGCCCACTTGAATGGAAAAGGCCTTGGCCTTAGTTGATTAACGTTATACATCTATCACTTTAAATATAAAAAAAAGCAAGCCTCAGCCACCCTTTGGATCTCACATCATTAGAAAAAAAAAACATGATTTACTCTTTATACCTACACATAAAAAATAAAATAGAACACAAAGGAGAAAAAAAATCCACTGCAATATTTTCATCCTTGCTTTTGATTAATACCGTTTCCTCATTATTTTCTATCAGTCCTTTCCTTGCCCCCTTACATCTTTGCCTAGGTATCTGATATTCATCCATAATCATAAGACGGTCTGCTCTGAAAGGGAGGTATGTGACATGGTAGCTGATTTTATCGGTGAGGCTTTTATAGAAAAGCCAGGTATTTTCTTCTCCACTGCTGTGATGAATTGTTGATGACTGAGGAGGCAAGCTTCCTGAAATGCCCTGTGTGTTACCATTTCTATAGAAAGAGTGCAATGTCTGTCATCTTTCACCCTAATGAAAATGATGCCGTTTGCTTGCGATTATAGACTCCTATTGATTTCCAATTTTCACTAGGCATGTTGAAGTCCCTCGGGCTCTACTTGCTTGTAGATTCTTATCAGTCTTGCTGTAAAGAAAACAGTGTGATAACTGGCACAGCATAACTGTACAATTCTTCTGTTCTACTTTCAATTTACTCCTTTATTGCAATTTCTTGACAGCAGATTTCTTCTTGGTGGTAATAGCCTCCTGTACTCTCGATGATTGGGGTAAACTTTACAAAGAAGTTTTTTTTTTCCATTAATATCTTAGCTGAAAAAAAAAATCGATATGATCCGGCAAATTGATAATGCTACTCAGTATCCTTATTTTTAACAACCATGTGTTCTGTATACTGTTAGCCTGGCTAAGAATGAAACGGTAGGAATTACACCCACATGGCGGAAATGACCAAGCTCGGCGCACACAGGTAGTTTAAAATGGGAAAAAATGAAATAGAATATTGACTTAAAGTGGACCTTTCACCTCTCCTGACATGATTGTTTTAATAGCTTCATGCATTCCCCATGTAATAACAATTCTGGAACATCTATTCTTATGGCTCTATGTTGTGCCATTCCTTTATTATTTCTACTAGAAGTTATGAATGAATTGCTAGCAGTCTGCAGTAAGGGTACAGAGGGGAGGTGACCAGTTGGGAGAGTGTACCTGCATAGACTCACTCTATCCAATCAGTGCTGCCATTTTCAGACTGTGCAGGTACACAATCCCAACTGGTTACCACCCCTCTGTACCCTTACTGCAGACTGCTAGCAATTCATTCATCACTTCTAGTGAAAATAATAAAGGAATGGCACAACATGGAGTCATAAGAATAAATGCTCTAGAATTGTTATTACATGGGGAATGCTGGCATGTCAGGAGTGGTGAAATGTCCTCTTTAAAGAGGAGTATTCAACAAATAGAAATAAATTAAGGGCCACACCCCTCTTCAATTTTAATAATGCTCCCCCATCACAAATATATGGGGTGTAGCATGCAGAGGCAAATTCATATTTCACGTAGTAAGTGACACTAATATGTCTGCATAAGAGAGCATGCCCATAGGCATAACAAGTAACCACTACTTATTTATGGTGTGACTGACAGCCGGGACCCTGCTGTATCTGCCGGCATCACTATAAACATCTATATCGGCGGATTAACCCCTTGTATGCCACGGTCAAAGCTGACTGCAGCATACAGGGGGTTTGCAGCTCCCTTTCCATCCCCATTGGGTCACCGTGCTGCAGTGATGGGGAGCCGACGGCTGGAAAGGCAGCCCATTGCCTTCCATAGGCTTCGGGGCTTTCATTCTCCTAGGCAGTTGTCAGCGTAATGCTGACAGTCAATGCATTACAATATATGATGTATTGTATTGCATTGTAGAGGGGATCTGACCCCCAAAAGTTGAAGTCCCAAAAAGTAAAAAAAAAAAAGGGGGTTTTCATAATAATAATAAAAAAAATTTTTCAAGTAAGAAAAAAACAAAAATGCCCCTTTTCATAATAAACACATAAAGTTGTAAAAAAAAAATAGAAAAAAAAAGAAAAACAGACATAATAGGTATCCCCGTGTCCGTAACAAGCAGCCTCATAAAAATATCACATAATCCACCCTGTCGGGTTAACTTAGTAGAAAAAAAATATAAAATAAAAACTGTGCTAAAAAAGCCATTTTTATCACCTTACATCACAAAAGTGTAATATCAAGCGATAAGAAAGTCATATGTACCTCAGAATATTACCCCGCAAAAAAAAGCACCTACATAAGACAATTGCCCGAAAAATAAAAAAAATATGGCTTTCAGAAAATGGACACACAAAAACATGATTTATTTTCAAAAATGCTTTATGTAAAATTGAATTAAAAAAATAAAAGTAGACATATTTGATACTATTGCGTCCATAACAACTTGCACTATAAAAACTGTCAAGTGAACATTGTGAAAAACAAAAAATGAAAAGTGTGCCAGAACAGCTATTTTTTGGTTACCTTGCCTCACAAAAAGTGTAATATAGAGCAATCAAAAATCATATGTACCCCAAAATAGTCATTTTTTGTGAGTTTCTACTGTAGGCTGCATTAGGGGGTCTTCAAATTTGACAAGGTGCCTAAGAACCAGTCCACCAAAATATGCCCTCCAAAAACCATATGGCAATCCTTTCCTTTTGATCCCTGCCATGCACTATTAACCCTTGATGTGTTACAGGAAAAAAATGGATTAAAATGGAAAATCTGCCAAGAAAAGTGAAATTTCAAAATTTCATCTCCATTTTCCTTTATTTCTTATGAAACACCTAAAGGGTTAACAAAGTTAACAAAAACGACATTTACAAAATGATGCCAACATAAAGTAGACATATGGGAAATGTAAAGTACTAACTGTTTTATGAGGTATCACTATCTCAGGGGCGGACTGGGAACTTAAAGTGGCCTAAAACTAAAAGTGGCCCCATGTTGTAGACGGGTCCAAATTAAAGGAAGGCAGGACAGCAGAAGTAGGTAGGGCCAGCAATACTGTAGTGCAGAACAAAATACCACCCCAAGGGAACCAAATACCACAGTGCAGTACAAAATACTACCTCAGCAGAACCAAATACCACAGTGCAGCACAATATACTCCTCAGCAGAACCAAATACCACAGTGCAGTACAAAATACTACCTCAGCAGAACCAAATACCACAGTGCAGCACAATATACTCCTCAGCAGAACCAAATACCACAGTGCAGTACAAAATACTACCTCAGCAGAACCAAATACCACAGTGCAGCACAATATACTCCTCAGCAGAACCAAATACCACAGTGCAGCACAATATACTCCTCAGCAGAACCAAATACCACAGTGCAGTACAAAATACTACCTCAGCAGAACCAAATACAACAGTGCAGCACAATATACTCCTCAGCAGAACCAAATACCACAGTGCAGCAAAATATACTGCCAAGCTGTGCCTGATGCTCCTATATTAATTAATGCTGTGAGCATCAGGTATTCATGTGCCTTGCTGACAGCCAAAAGAAGGGATTGAGTGCTCCGTTGGGCATCGGCCCACCAAGAAATTTACCTGTAGGGTCTATGGCCAATCTGCCCAAAGCAGAGAAATTCAAATCTTGAAAAATGTTTCCACCTTTTGGTAAATTTGGATTTTTTTTATACATAAAGGTGAAGTATATCTACTCAAATTTACCAATGTCATGAAGTACGATGTGTCACGAGAAAATGTTGGCTTCGAAATGGCTTGAATAAGTAAACCTGTTCCAAAATTATTACCACATAAAGTGACACATGTCAGATTTGCAAAAAATGGCCTGGTCCTTAAAGAGGACCTTTCACCACTCCTGACATGCCTGTTTTAATAGCTCCATGCATTCCCCACATACTAACAATTCTGGAACATCTATTCTTATGGCTCTATGTTGTGCCATTCCTTTATTATTTGCACTAGAACTTATGAATGAATTGGTATTTGCCTTCAGTAAAGGAACAGAGGGGAGGTGACCAGTTTTGGAGGTGTTTGGGTTTGGGAGGAGCACAGACTGACTCTATCCAATCAGTGCTGTCATGTTCAGACTGTGCAGGTACACACCCCCAACTTGTTACCTCCCCTCTGTTCCCTTACTGAAGACAAATAGCAATTCATTAATAACTTCTAGTGCAAATAATAAAGGAATGGCACAACATACAGACTTAAGAATAGATGTTCCTTGTTATTACATGGGGACTTGTTATTACATGGGGAATGCATGAAGCTATTAAAACAGGCATGTCAGGAGTGGTGAAAGGTCCTCTTTAAGGTTATAAATGGCAGGGTCCTCAAGGGGTTGTGAACTACTGTCTAAACGGCCATTAAAATGGGTGCACTGGGGGAAAATGGCTTTTCAGGGAATAAAAAAAAAAAACAATACTCACCTCACCACTTTCACCCCTGGGGATACCTACTCCTCACTGGATGCAGCAGGACCTGTGATGGGCCACGTTTGCAGCATAAGGTCCTGCTGCATCTTGTACCTTACAGATAGACTGCAGCTACTCTGACCCAAACTCACTGCTTCATATTGATTTATGATGCAGTGAGATCCTATCTAACTGTGGGTCTATTGTACTGTACTCACACAGGGAACAAATAATAAGTCACTGCATCATAAATCACTATTTGTGTCAGAGGAGTCGCCACCGTACCAGGAGATGCAGAGGACACACCAGCTCTGTTTACCAGGCGGCACACAGTCATGTCTATGAGCCCCCATTTTGACCCCTTTTGGATAATTCAAGGGGTTCATACACTTTTGGTCAGCTCCTCACCAGACCTGTGGAGTATTCATTTTCTACACATATTTTCATGTTTGATTCATCAGCCTGGTCAATATTATAATTACCTGGATTTTTTCTACAGAAAAAGTCAGCTGAACTCTGACAGCAGTACGTATGTGTATAGTAATATTCATTTTACTGCTCAGTGCATATGTTTTTCTATGGCAGTTCCTTCTGGACACTAGAGCTGCGAATGAAACATACATACTTGAAGACTATTTTCAGAATGTTACCATAGAAACCTATAAATGCTTCCTTGTGTACTACATATAACCAGGGACTCATTATGGTATGAAGTTATGAGCCTGGTAGATGCAGAGACTGTGCTGACACTTCTTACCCAGGCAGAATCTTAAACCTGTCACATCAAATACAGAATCTTGACTGTTCTTGGGTCTGCACGGATGTATTAAGGAGATGAGTTCAGTCTCAGACTTGAATCACTTTGCAATGGCTGATTTAGTGAGGTCTCCATTCTGACTCATGCCGTTCAGCATCTTCATCTGCAGTTAAGAAAATTGTAACCTGAGTTTTAATTTCAAGGTATTTAGACGCAGGACAATGTTACAATATAAACATTTTTATTTTAGAATGCTAGGATTAATGTGTCCAAAATAGCAAAAGAGCAATTATATAAGAAGGGAATGTTCTCAGAAGAAAATGACCTAATTGAGAAGGCCGTAGGATGACTAGCGAAAGTCTTTCAAGGGGTTCTCCGGGAGTTAACAACATAAAATTACTGAGAATATATTAATGTAAATAAAATGGCCGTCGTCCTATTATTACACACAAAACGTGTCCTAACCACCCAGCAGGACAAATTACTTCAGAACACTGAGGTAAAGAGCTGCCTCATCCTCCTCTTTGCTCTTCTTGTCAAGGATTATGATCCTGAATACAGCTGATAAGATCTTCAGCTGAATCTCTGTAGAAATGGAGTCCATGAGGTGACATGAAGTACATGAGAGCAGGGTAGGGATGTGGATAATGAGCAGCAGCACTTGTATGCAGTCTCCATTACTCCAGTCTGTCCTTTCCAGCCTCTCTGTACTTCATGTTTCCTCATGAACCCCAATCCTACAGAGTTTCAGCTGAAGGTCTTATCAGCTGTATTAAGGATCATTATCCCTGACAAGCAAGTTTTGTGTGTACTAATAGGACAGTGGCCATTTTATTTCTCCTGTTGATTACACCCTAGACAAAACTTAATTCCCAGAGAACCCATTTAAGAGAAAATACCAGTTCAGTTACTCTGTCTTATTACTACTGTTAAAATGACCTATTGTTTAAATGTAAACTTTTTTTTAGAATTTTTGATTATTCTTAATTCTATTTAAAAAAAAATCTTAAAATCATGAAGTTCTCACACTGACCACTAGACCTAAAATATGACAAGACTTCCTGTTCTGTAACCTTTCAGCCTACTTTCACACTTGCGGTGCAGGGCTCTGGCAGGCTGCTCCAGTGGGTGAACAGCCCACTGGATCTGTGCTGCCGCAGGTGCATGTGTGGGGCCGGAACTGCGCTCCGGCCCCATTCACTGTAATGGGGGCGGGCCACGGATCCGGCCACAGCACGTTAACCCCTGCTGAGAGGCGGCTGGAACGAAAATACAACATGCGGCAGCACGGATCCGGTGGGCTGTTCACCCACCGGAACAGCCTGCCGGAGGAGCCCTGCACCGCAAGTGTGAAAGGGGCCTTAAGGTCCTTTTACACGGGCCGATTATCGGCCGAAAAATCGTTCCTAGGAACGCTAGTGCCGATAATCGGCCCGTGTAAAAGTGGCCCTAATCAGCCGACGAACGAGCAAAACGCTCGTTCGTCAGCTGATTGGATCTTTTGTAGAAACCAAAAGATCCAATCTGTCGGGCGCACATCGCCCTGTGTAAACAGGCGATGTGCGCCTGACAGTATGGAGCTTCCCGGCCGCACGAGCGATACAGCGATCACTCGTGCGGCCCGGCGCTCGATTCGTCGGGCCGTGTAAAGGCTCCCTGCCCGAGCGCCGATATCGCTGATCGGCGCTTGGGCAGGGAGAATAATCGGCCCGTCTAAAAGGGCCTTTAGTGGCCATCTCATTATCACCATAGGCAGAATAACAATGACAGATTACATCTCTGCATAGATAAAACAAGATCCAGCATTCACAACAGGTTATATCACAGTTTATTTGCCCTCTCCTGACATCTGTACAGGTCACAGAGCATGCTTAGGTAAATCATTCATTCATAGACATCGCCAATAGTCTATTGTGTTTTTGGCCTTTGTTGCTGCTCTCAAAATGCAGGAAGTTTTGGTATATTTTAGACTTAGTGGCCAGTGCAAGAACTGCAGATCTTAGTTTTTTTAAATAGGGACATTAAAAAAAAAAAAAAAGTTTAACATAAAATTTGACTTAAACAATAGGCTATTGTCTGATGACACATTCCCTTTAAATTAATTTCTCTTAGAGAGCTCTGAGCTAACAACCTTACAAAATGTGAAAAAAAGGGATCACAAGACTTTTCGAATGCATTGTATTTTATTAATATTTATAAAAAAAATTTAAATTTACAAAAATGAACCTATAATTTGCAATTTATATGTTGCATTTCTCTGCTTTTAACAAATATCTCACAAAATACTTAATAATTAACATTTACCATATGTCCACTTTATATTTGTTTCATTTTCTTGGAGACGCTAAAAATCTTATGTAATAGCAAGGACTCCTGCATACCGGAAACCGGACAGATCCGTTATGCTGGCCATAGACTTCTATTATGACGAAATGCATAACAGAAAGGTAATTGAATCCATAACTCAATTCAGCACATACCAGAACCCGAACTTCAAAACTTGAAGTTCGCACATCCCTAGTCATAGAATTGCGTTATTGTCCATGGTAACGAAATCCATAACGCAATTCTGCTTTTACCACTAAACAAAGCGGAAACAAATTTCTAAATATGAAATTCGTTCATCTCTAATTATTAATGGTAGATTTTAACATAGTGTTTTATTGTTTTTTTTTTTTTTATAGAAACATTGTTTATAGAGCAATTGTGCACCCAATATTTTATTGTCTTTAATTAAATACCAATGTTTATGGATTAATTTTTCAGGATTTTTTTATAACCAGTATTGTATGGTAATATAAGTTTAGGTCCAATTTCTTTCATTTGTAGTTTGATGGAGTTATTGTCTTCTTTGAAGATATTATATGGAATTGTAATTAAGCAATTATTTTCTGTTAAGCAGGACATACATATAAGATCTCTCCCAATCCTGAAGTACATATGCATGATCGTTTCGGCAAAGATTGCAAATGTAGTGAATGGAGAGAGGAAGGAAATTCTATTTCCTGAGAACAAAAGGATTGAGTAGTTGAAATTCAACATGCCTGATCCCCCAACATCAGCTGTCAAGGAAGAGTCGAGAGGCCCCATATTTTTTAAGTGGTTGACCTAACTCACTGAAATCAGTAGGGCGGTTGACATTTATCCAAAATGTATATAGCAAGGTTGCACTGAGTAAGCATTTACCGAAGAACAAAATGAAAAACATAAGGACATTGGAAGCCAGCATAAGGATTCAAAAAATTCCTAATATAATTTGCAATTTCTTTAAATAAAATCTAAGAACTATCTGCAAACCTTGACAATATCGATGTCGAGAAATTATAGATGTTAGATGCTTTGATTCATTTGTACAATGCGACAAGACCTGTTGGCATGACAACACTTTTTTTCCTTCCACTGGCATTTTAACATTTTACAAGGACAAATGCACTTAAAAATAATTGGATTTGTTGTGTTTGCATGACATTTGTGTTTCAATATCAGGTCTGCATTTAAATATCAAAGGAGAACTACACAGCAAACTTTGCATTTCTTTTTGGCCACAGAATATTTTAGATTCTTCATGTCATTTTACAAACACAATATTTAAATATAGTACAAGAGTGTTTAAAGGGACACTTCCATCAGAAAGGGATATTTTTAAATTCAACATTAATAGAAAAAAATTTGTTTTAAAAAAATTTAGGCGCCTTTTCTTTTAAATTTCGGCAGAGTTAACTCTGATCCCGACCGTTTATCCACCTGGATGCCGCAGTCAATAGGGACTGCTGCTGCTGCTGATGCGTCTAGGCAGTTATTCAGAGAGAGAGGACTTTCTCTGCCCCCATCAGCTCCCCATCAAACACAATTATAGAGTGCAGATGCATTGCCATGGCAGCAGAGTCCTAATAAGTGCCCACAAGCCTGCCATGACCTTATGCCTATTAGACTGTGCCACAAGCACAACCTAATAAACAGGGTCTTGAAATGTTGAAATGTGGCAACACAAATATCATTAATTTTGAAAAAAAAGTCAAAAATTACTGTTTATTCCTATCTCTCCTCAAAATATGTTATTCAATACATTATATGTACCCCAATAGGTTATTAAAAAAAACTCATCCCATTATGATGTCATCATCCCTGTTATATCACCCATATGAGATGTTCAAATGCACTTGTGCCTTACTCCTCCCCCCCAGCGATGTCACCAGCAGTGATGTCATCAAGTCCCTGTGACACGATGACTATGAAGCCTTTAGCCCTAACATGGAACATTCTAGCATTTCAGAGGCTGAGCCAGTAAATTTCCTCAGATACCAGGTCCCATACAAACAGCTAGAACTGAAAGAGATAGTTAAGGTGGCTATACACATTACATACACCAAACAAGAATAGATGGTGCCAAACCAAAGAAATTCCAAAGCATTTTAAGATTATTTTATTCATAACATATGCCCATCTTTCCAGATGTGAGTTTCACCAGTAGCTTCATCATGGGATGGTTGGTGATGGTAACGAGAAATTTTTCTTAAACTAGAATATAGCTACTAAACAAATGTCTAGATAGGGCATAACTATTATAACAGATGGGGTCCTACTGTTTGGACACCCACTGATCATGAGAATGGGACTGAGTTCCTCTAGGGACCCCCAGAAATGAACGGAGTGGCAGGTCGAGCATGCTCATTGTCACTCCATTCATTACTACAGGAGTTGTGTAGACAGCCAAGTACAACAATTGCTATTTCTGGAACTCCCATAGAGATGAATGGAGCAATAGTTCATATGCCCAACCTGCTGCTGCATTCATTTTGGGGGGGTCCCAGGGGTATAGATTCCCAGTTCTGGTCATCAGTGGGGGTCCCAGCAGTAGGCATTCTAGTGAAGTCATAAACCAAGCACCTGAAAACAATGCACAAATTGCTGTCAGGTATTTACTGTCCATATGTCTTGTCCTCCATGTGCAACACCAATTCTAGAACCGTGCCAGTTGGTCCATGCATTATAAGATCTCATGGTGGAGGCAGAATCTAAGTATGATGCTCCCACTAGCTATAATCAGGCAGATATATAAGATTGCATCCCTCCTCATGTTGACCTGTACCTTCAGTGGGCACTCATATTATGGCCTGACACCATACCATATAAATAGTAAAATGCTCTAAAACTCAAAAGCTGAATGATCGCTAATGCAAAATACAAATTGTTTGAAATATTTTATTCGCTAATATTGCACATGTGGCTGCTGCAGTAAAATGTCTTCATGTATTGGAGATTTCAATGTGTTTGGCCCCAAACAAAATATATTAAAGGGGGTGTTCATCTTCAGTGGGGCTTTTGGCAGACATTTCTCTCCCCCTCCCCCCCCCAGTCATGGCCAAACCTGTGGAGGGAAGCATGCTTACCTGTTACCTGCTCCCAGCCCCTTCACTCCCCCACTGCTACTGCACTACTCAAGTCCCCCACCTCAGTGACCTGCCTCACTTGCATCACGTCATCTGGCCCCTGCTGTGGACAGTCATTGGCTGCGGCAGCTGAATGTGGCAGGGGGAGCAAAAGAGTCAGGAGCTGGTAAGTATGGTTCCCTCTGCAGGTCCAGCCATGATGGGGTTCTGCCAACCCCCAGAAGATGTGCCACCCCTGTAAGGCAAACATTTTATATACTTTTTATGCTTATATATTGTATTTTGAACACTTGCTTAAACATGTTTGGCACAGAATTTTCCCTTGAACTATAATGCAATTTACATGCATTTTATGGTAGTATTCACTACAGGTCACTACTAACATTCAAAAAAAAAGTAATCCATTTTGAGTTACAATAATTCCACTTGACTTGAAAACTACTGTTTCTATGACAATCACTGACAGTCAATTGAGGCAGTCTCTGAGAACCTATTTCAGGATCCATTATCCATGGAATGGAAAATGGTTTAAGCATATAGAGTGCAGGGTTCAGAAGAGAGGTTCCAAAAATACTACCTTTTCAGGCTCCTAAGTGCGGCTTGCTAACACTGTCACACTCAGCAAAGCATATGCCATAGTGAAATACAGTAACTGTATCCATTAACAGGAAATACAGAAATATAATGTAACATGCATTTTTTTTTACCGATAGAAAACTCTATTGTTAAATACATACCAGTATATACCAATATATACCATATTGTACACCCTATAACATAGGTGGCCAACCTGTGGCTCTTGAGCCACATGTGGCTCTTTGCCTCTTCAAGTGTGGCTCTTTTGGTTGAGCCGGTAAGCAGTTAGGCCGACTCACTCTCCACCCCATGCTCAGATCTCTTTTCCTAATTGGGCATGTTGCTACTCTGCAGCTCCAGCTCACTCTCCACTACATTCTGATGCACACAGTGTCAGAACCTACTATGTGGAGACACATGCTATCACCTGGCATTGTGCACCTCAGGTCACATTGGAAAGAGTGTAGCAGGTGCCCCATCAGGGGAGGTAGAAGATTTTTCTAAATTATAGAACAGAAAATTAGGGTCTGATCTAGGCATGGGAGCTTCTGATCTGAGCATGGGGTGGGGTTCTAATCTGAGCATGAGGGGTCTGATCTGAACAAGGTGGTCTGGTCTGAGCATGGGGGATCTGATCTCAGCATGGGAGGAGATCTGAGCACTGCGGGTCTGACACTGGGAGTCTGATCAGATGAAAAAAAATGTCTTTCTTATTTTTTTTCTCCATTAAAACCTAGGTGCATCTTATAGGGTAAAAAATATGGTGACTCGTGTGCAAAAGTATAGCTTGTGGCTCATGGTAGTCATATGTTTTTTTCCCTGGCTCTTTGTGTCTGTAAGGTTGGCCACCCCTGCCCTATAAGATACACTTTTTTTTCTCCCCCAAAGTGGGAGGAAAATGTCAGTGGCGCAAACTAATGACCAATCCATTATGGAAGTGTGCATTAGTACAGAAGGACTGGGACGCGGTGAATGCAAGGCTGCCCAGTCTGTACTCACTGCTACCTGATCTTCTTCAGACGCTCGTTGTGCTGTGTCCTGTGCGTGTGTGTCCAGCGTGAGAATGTGTCCTCATGCTGTGCGGCATTGGGTCACAGCACAGCGAGTGGCTGAGGAAGACCAAGAAGAACACTGGGTCTCAGGAGCTGTGGCGGCATCCGGAGCAGGAGAGGATTTTTTTTTTTTCTCTGATCTGAGATCTGCTTCACATGGGGGACTTACTAACATGGAGGTCTGATCTGAGGTCTGATGGGGAACTTATTAAAGGGGTATTCCAGTAAAGTAACTTTTAATTCTTTTAAAACTGCATTAAGGCTGCAAACTGTGACCCAACCAGAACCCATACCTATACATATAACCACAGCTTTAGTTTACTTATAATCCATTTGTCTAGCTCCTGTGTGAGCCTACAACACATTGACAGTATCATGGTGCCTGATCGTCCATAACAAAACTACAATGCCCACAATGCCTAGCTTTCCTGCTGTGAGTGTTAATGATTACTGATTAGCTGCCAGATATCACAGTGCAGTCAAAGCCCCTCTACTCAGTAAGGCTACTTTCACACTAGCGTTAGCACGGATCCGGCACCTAAAGGGTGCCGACGGATCCGTGCTAACGCTATACATGTGTGGAGCCGGAGCAGCGCTCCGGCCCCACACATGACACACATTAAAACAACACACAGACTACATACAAACATACAGACATACATACAAACATACAGACATACATACATACATACTCACATACTCCCGGGACGCCGGCAGAACGTCTTCACGCGCCTCCTGCGCGCAGTGATGACGATTCCCCACAGCGCCCTCTGCTGGCGCAGTGGGGAAATGTCATCGCAGCGCGCAGGAGGCGCGTGAAGACGTTCTGCCGGCGTCCCGGGAGTATGTGAGTATGTATGTATGTATGTATGTATGTCTGTATGTTTGTCTGTATGTTTGTTTGTATGTCTGTGTGTATGTATGCCGGATCCGGAATGACCCCCCATTGGAAATCAATGGAGGACAGATCCGGATTACTGGTGTGTCCACACCAAACGGATCCGTCCCCATTGACTTGCATTGGGGTCATTCCGGATCCGTCTTGGTGCGGATGCCTGGACCGGAGAGCAAACCGCAGCATGCTGCGGTTTGTCCTCCGGTCTGAAGACGGAACGGAATGCTTTCAGGAGCATTCCGTTGTCTTCAGTTCAGTTTTGTCCCCATTGACAATGAATGGGGACAAAACTGAAGCGTTTTTTTCCGGTATTGAGCCCCTATAACGGAACTCAATACCGGAATTTAAAAACGCTAGTGTGAAAGTAGCCTAATCACCAGCACACCAGACATTTAGCTGGAGAACTGATAGCAACACACTGAGCATGCTCAACCTGACAAAGGCTCAGAACTACAGTTCAGGATTTTATAAAAATTTTGGATCTGATCTAAGGATTAATTGGGAGTCTGATCTGAGGCCTCAATAGGGGCTTTATTAAAATTGGGGGTCTGGCCTGAGGTCAGATTGGGGATCTTATTAAACCTAGGTGCGTGTTATGAGCAGGTGCATCTTATAGGGCGAAAAATACAGTGTATGTGTGTATGAATATATATATATATATATATCTTAATAATATAAAAATGAGTTTCTGTCTGTCTGTCTGTTCTCTATGCGCGACCAAACTACTGGACCGATTTTCACCAAATTCGGCACACAGGTACATCAGGTGTCCGGGAAGGTTTTAGACCAGGTCTCATCTCTCTAGGACATACCGTTCCTGAGATATTCCCAAAATATGATCTCCATTAGCCAACATTACAACTGGGAACTTTGGTTTTAAACTCCAACTGCCATTCTCTGCAAAGGCGAACACGGGGAGGGAGTTTCCATAACAACCAGGTAATTATCAGCAGCTGAGGATCTCATCCATTTCTATTCACTGACACTGTTAAAGGTATTCCGGTTACCATAAATATAACTTATGTTTTTTTCTATTACTACAGTTCAGTAGTAATAAAAGATGTTTTCCTCCACTGCTGCCTATTGCGTGGGCTCATAAATAAGCATGGTATTGACCTTTAATTCAGGCCACCCTAAAAGAAGTACTTAAAACCCCCGCCCCAGGTCTCACTAAGCCACACCCCCAACTCTGTCAGGCCATACCCCCTTTCACTCCGCAGCCAACAGAGATTGAAAAAATAAAGGTAAAAATCAACTTCTGTCAGCTGCAGGGATGGGTGGGAGGTTGACTTTCTTTCTGCAACAACACACAGAAACATTAAATAAAATAGATTAAATACACCCATGCGAAGCGTCTTGCTAATCCACGCCCCCGACTCTGTCAGGTCACGCCCCCTCCCACTCCGCAGCCAATGAGAATTTAAAAAATGAAGGTAAAAATAAACTTCTGTTTGCTGCAGGGGTGGGAGGGTGAATTTCTCTCTGCAACGTCACACAAAAATTTTAGATGAAATAGACTGATTATAGACTACAACCGTTCGAAGCCTTTTGCTAAGCCACACCCCGTCTCTGTCAGGCCACGCCCCCTCTCACTCCGCAGCCATTCTGCAACGACACACAGAAACATTAAATGAAATAGATTAAATGCACCTATGCGAAGCGCTTTGCTAAGCCACGCCCCGACTCTGTAAGGCCACGCCCCCTCCCACTCCGCAGCCAACAGGGATTGAAAAAATAAAGGTAAAAATCAACTTCTGTCAGCTGCAGGGATGGGTGGGAGGTTGACTTTCTTTCTGCAATGACACACAGAAACATTAAATGAAATAGATTAAATACACCCATGTGAAGCGTCTTGCTAATCCACGCCCCCGACTCTGTCAGGTTACGCCCCCTCCCACTCCGCAGCCAATGGGGATTGAAAAAATAAAGGTAATAATAAACTTCTGTTTGCTGCAGGGGTGGGAGGGTGAATTTCTCTCTGCAACGACACACAAAAATTTTAGATAAAATAGACTAATTATAGACTACAACTGTTCGAATTGTCTTGCTAAGTCACGCCCCCAACTCTGTCAGACCACGCCCCTCCCACTCTGCAGCCATTCTGCAACGACACACAGAAACATTAAATGAAATAGATTAAATCACCTATGCGAAGCGCTTTGCTAAGCCACACCCCCAACTCTGTCAGGTCATGCCCCCTCCCACTCCGCAGCCAACAGGGATTGAAAGAATGAAGGGAAAAATAAACTTCTGTCAGCTGCAGGGGTGGGAGGGTGAATTTCTCTCTGCAATGACACACAAAATTTTAGATGAAATAGACTAATTTCAGACTACAACCGTTCGAAGCATCTTGATAATCCACACCCCCAACTCTGCCAGGCCACGCCCCCTCCCACTCCGCAGGCAACGGGGATTGAAAAAAATCAGCTGCAGGAGTGGGAGGGTGAATTTCTCTCTGCAACGACACACAAAAATCGTAGATGACATTGACTAATTTTAGACTACGACCATTCAGTACTAATAAAAGATGTTTTTTTCCACTGCTACCCATTGCGGGTCCCCATAAATTACCATGTCATCGACCTGTAATTCATGCCACTCTGACCCCCGCCCCAGATCTCGCGAAACCACGCTCCGACTCTGTCAGGCCACGCCCACTCCGCAGCCAACGGGGATTGAAAAAATGAAGGTAAAAATCAACTTCTGTCAGCTGCAGGGGTGGGAGGGAAGTTGGATTTCTTTCTGCAACAACATACAGAAACATTAAATGAAATAGATTAAATATACCCATGCAAAGCAATGTTTTCTTCCACTGCTACCCATGGCGTGTCCTCATAAATTACCATGGCATCGACCTGTAATTCTGGCCACCATCAAAAGAAGGACTTAAAACCCCGCCCCAGGTCTTGAAACGTCACGCTCCCGACTCAGTCAGGCCATGACCCCTCCCGCTCCGCAGCCAATGGAGATTGAACAATTGAAGGTAAAAATCAACATCTGTCAGCTGCAGGGATGGGAGGGAGGATGACTTTCTTTCTGCAACGACACACAGAAACATTAAATGAAATAGATTAAATATACCAGTGCAAAGCAATGTTTTCTTCCACTGCTACCCATTGTGTTTCCTCAAATTACCATGGCATTAACCTATAATTCAGGCCACCTTGAAATGAAGGACTTAACCCCCCCTCCTGTGTCCCATTAAACCACACCCCCTCCCACTCCGCAGCCAATAGAGATTGAAAAAATGAAGGTAAAAATCAATTTCTGTCAGCTGCATTGACTTTCTCTCTGCAACGACACACAGAAACATTAAATAAATAGATGAAATATACCCAGGCGAAGCCGGGTCTTTCTGCTAGTATATATATATATATATATATATATACACTCACCGGCCACTTTATTAGGTACACCATGCTAGTAATGGGTTGGACCCCCTTTTGCCTTCAGAACTGCCTCAATTCTTCGTGGCATAGATTCAACAAGGTGCTGGAAGCATTCCTCAGAGATTTTGGTCCATATTGACATGATGGCATCACACAGTTGCCGCAGATTTGTCGGCTGCACATCCATGATGCGAATCTCCCGTTCCACCACATCCCAAAGATGCTCTATTGGATTGAGATCTGGTGACTGTGGAGGCCATTTGAGTACAGTGAACTCATTGTCATGTTCAAGAAACCAGTCTGAGATGATTCCAGGTTTATGACATGGCGCATTATCCTGCTGAAAGTAGCCATCAGATGTTGGGTACATTGTGGTCATAAAGGGATGGACATGGTCAGCAACAATACTCAGGTAGGCTGTGGCGTTGCAACGATGCTCAATTGGTACCAAGGGGCCCAAAGAGTGCCAAGAAAATATTCCCCACACCATGACACCACCACCACCAGCTTGAACCGTTGATACAAGGCAGGATGGATCCATGCTTTCATGTTGTTGACGCCAAATTCTGACCCTACCATCCGAATGTCGCAGCAGAAATCGAGACTCATCAGACCAGGCAACGTTTTTCCTATCTTCTACTGTCCAATTTCGATGAGCTTGTGCAAATTGTAGCCTCAGTTTCCTGTTCTTAGCTGAAAGGAGTGGCACCCGGTGTGGTCTTCTGCTGCTGTAGCCCATCTGCCTCAAAGTTCGACGTACTGTGGGTTCAGAGATGCTCTTCTGCCTACCTTGGTTGTAACGGGTGGCAATTTGAGTCACTGTTGCCTTTCTATCAGCTCGAACCAGTCTGCCCATTCTCCTCTGACCTCTGGCATCAACAAGGCATTTCCGCCCACAGAACTGCCGCTCACTGGATGTTTTTTCTTTTTCGGACCATTCTCTGTAAACCCTAGAGATGGTTGTGTGTGAAAATCCCAGTAGATCAGCAGTTTCTGAAATACTCAGACCAGCCCTTCTGGCACCAACAACCATGCCACGTTCAAAGGCACTCAAATCACCTTTCTTCCCCATACTGATGCTCGGTTTGAACTGCAGGAGATTGTCTTGACCATGTCTACATGCCTAAATGCACTGAGTTGCCGCCATGTGATTGGCTGATTAGAAATTAAGTGTTAACGAGCAGTTGGACAGGTGTACCTAATAAAGTGGCCGATGAGTGTATATATATATATATATATATAAAACAGAATGCAAATCTGCCCTCTGTTAACAATTTGGTGCTCCTTTCCTTCCGCGCCCTGCCGTGTGCCCATACAGCAGGTTATGACCATATATGGGGTGTTTATATAAACTGCAGAATCAGGGTAATAAATATTGAGGTTTGTTTTGCTGTTAACCCTTGCTGTATTACAGAAAAAATGGATTTAAATGGAAAATCTGCATCTAAAGGGTTAACAAAGTTTGCAAAACCAGTTTTAAATAGTTTGATGAACGTAGTTCCCAAAATAGGGTAATTTTTGGATAGTTATATATCAGCCCTATTACATCAGCCCTTTTAAGTCACTTCAGAACTGAATTGGTCTTTAAAAAACGGCTTTGAAAATTTCAAAAATTGCTTCCAAAATTTAAAGCCTTCTAACATCTTAAAAAATTAAATTAAATTTATGAAAATCAGGCCAACATATGGGGAATGTTCATTAATAACTATTTTGCAAGTAATCACTAATTGTCTTAAAATCTGAGAAATTCAAATATATAAAATTGCTGATTTTTCCAAATTTTCTACAAATTTAGGATTTCTTTCTATTCATAAAGGAAAAACATATCAACTAAAATTCACGACTAACATGAAGTATGATGTGTCATTAAAAAACAGTCTTAGGCCCCTTTCACACAACCGTATGCCCTCCGAGACATACGGTCCGTGAGCAGGCCATATGTCTCGGAGCGGCATTAATTGTGCATGGGAGCGGACAGCATCATTGTACATGCTGGGCCCCCCGTGGGACTATTATCTTGTGCTCATAAAATCGGGCGGCCCGACGTGCATAGCATTATTGTAATCAATGATGCTGTGCGCTCCCGTGCGCACAATTGATGCCGCTCCGGGACATATGGCCCGCTCACAGATTGTATGTATACGAGGGCATAAGGTCGTGTGAAAGGGGCCTTAGGATCGCTTGGGTCCGTAAAAGCGTTCCAGAGTTATTTCTAGATAAAGTGACACATGTCAGATTTAAAAAAAATAAGGCTATGGCATTTGGTTCAAACTGGCTGTTGTTTGAAAGGGTTAAAAAGAGGCATGACTCCGTACTAGAAATCACTGCATAGGTTCAGGAACACTTACAGAAATCATTGTCTGTGAACACCCTTCAGTGTGCAATCCACACAGTTAAAGCTGTATCATGCAAAGAAGAAGCCATTAGTCAACATGATGGAGAAACGCTGCCGTCTTCTCTGGGCCAAAGCTCATTTGCAAAACTATACTGTGGTTAGATGAATCAAAATGTGAAATTCTTTTAGGAAACCACAGAGGCTACGGACTCAAGAGGAGAGGGACCATCCAGCTTGTTATCAGTAAGCTCCCATATGCTCCATCTAGATAAAGTCTCTTTCAGGGAAGGCCATATTTCAGCCAGACAATAACAGCATGGCTTCACAGAAGAGGAGTCCGGGTGCTGAACTGGCCTTCCTGAAGTCCAGACCTTTCACCAATAGAAAACATTTATCACATCATAAACGAAAAATCCAGCAAAAAAGATCCAGCACTATTGAGCAGTTAGAATCCTACATCAGACAAGAATGGGACAGCATTCCTCTCCCAAAACTCCAGCAGTTGGACTCCTCACTTCCTAGATGTTTACAAACTATTGTTAAAACAAGAGGGGATACCGCACAATGGTAGGCATGGCTCTGTCCCAAATTTTTTGAAATGCATTGCTGTCCTCAAGTTCTAAATTAATTTTATATAACAAAGAAGTTTTCTTTGCACAAGCACTTCTTTTTCTGTATTCAGTGTATTCAGCACTTGGAAAAGACTATGACTACATAGGCTGCTGTAATTTGGAATGAATTGGAGGACCATAACAGGTTCAATATGCAGTTAAAATTTATAGAAGCCCACACGACAATGGAAATTGTTGCCTGCTGATAACATGGCCCAGATTCCAAATGAGTTTTCAGGCAATTATTGCCCTTTGTCAAGTTCCTAGACGCATATGCCCAATCTATTTCTTGCATTTTCTCTACATGTCCAATAATATATTGAAATATACCACAGCACACCAGCCCCTCCACCTATGTGTGTGGATAATGTCCCTCTCTCTGCACCATCTGTCGTGGGTAAACTGTTTCAGGATTTTCTAAGAGATGCTATCTTGGAGTACCTCAATGAAAATAAGCAAATAACTCCATATCAGCATGGCTTCATAAGGGATCGGTCATGTCAAACCAATTTAATCAGTTTCTATGAGGAGGTAAGTTCTAGACTGGACCGCGGCGAATCAATGGATGTCGTATATCTGGACTTCTCCAAAGCATTTGACACTGTACTACATAAAAGGTTAGTATATAAAATGAGAATGCTTGGCCTGGGAGAAAATGTCTGTATGTGGGTAAGTAACTGGCTCAGTGATAGAAAACAGAGGGTGGTTATTAACGGCACAAATTCAGATTGGGTCACTGTCACTAGTGGGGTACCACAGGGGTCAGTATTGGGCCCTATTCTCTTCAATATATTTATTAATGATCTTGTAGAAGGCTTGCACAGTAAAATATCAATTTTTGCAGATGACACTAAACTGTGTAAAGTAATTAACACAGAAGAGGACAGTACACTGCTACAGATGGATCTGGATAGACTGGAGGCTTGGGCAGAGAAGTGGCAGATGAGGTTTAACACTGACAAATGTAAGGTTATGTATATGGGAAGGAATAATGCAAGTCACCAGTACATACTAAATGATAAAATATTGGGTAACTCTGACATGAAAAAGGACTTAGGAATTTTAGTGAACAGCAAACTAAGCTGTAGAAACCAGTGTCAGACAGCTGCTGCCAAGGCCAATAAGATAATGGGCATAGATTGAGGCATAGATGCCCGTGATGAGAACATAGTCCTGCCACTTTACAAATCACTAGTCAGACCACACATGGAGTACTGTGTACAGTTCTGGGCTCCTGTGAACAAGAGAGACATAGCAGAGCTGGAGAGGGTTCAGAGGAGGGCAACTAAAGTCATAACTGGAATGGGTGGACTACAGTACCCAGAAAGATTATCAAAATTAGGCTTATTCACTTTAGAAAAAAGACGACTGAGGGGAGATCTAATAACTGTGTATAAATATATCAGAGGTCAGTACAGAGATCTCTCCCATGATCTATTTATCCCCAGGACTGTGACGAGGGGACATCCTCTGCGTCTGGAGGAAAGAAGGTTTGTACACAAACATAGAAGAGGATTCTTTACGGTAAGAGCAGTGAGGCTATGGAACTCTCTGCCTGAGGAGGTGGTGATGGTAAGTTCACTAAAAGAGTTCAAGAGGGGCCTGGATGCATTTCTGGAAGGTAATAATATTACAGTTTATAGTTACTAGAGAAGGGTCGTTGATCCAGGGAGTAATTCTGATTGCCTGATTGCAGTCGGGAAGGAATTTTTTTTCCTAAAGTGGGGAAAATTGGCTTCTACCTCACAGGGTTTTTTTGCCTTCCTCTGGATCAACTTGTAGGAAAACAGGCCGAACTGGATGGACAGATGTCTTTTTTCAGCCTTATAAACTATGTTACTGTGTTACTATGTTACCATTACTGCTAGGTTCTGTAGAGCAGGGGTCCCCAACCACCGGGCCGCGGCCCAGGACCGGTTCCTGAATCGATGTCTGCTGGGCCGCGGTGGCAGGGGACAAGGAGATGAGCGCTTCCATTGTAGAAGCGCTCATCTCCATAGTCATCTGTATCGCTGTCCTCAGGACGGCGATACGGATGCCTGTGCTGCGGCAGGAGAAGGAGAGGCGTCTCCCCTGCCCGTTCCTCTGATAGGCTACAGGCACTAGGCCTGCAGACTATCAGAGGCCAGCAGGACACAGGCCGGAGGAGGCCTGCATCGCATCGCTACCAGCACCAAGGAGGTAAGTATAAGTGTTTGTTTTTTTTTTAATTGAACAACACTGAACTTCTTATTGGCACTGTGGGGGCACTTCTTATATTATTGAGGGGGTATTTATGGGGACACATTTTATTACCATATTTTTGGAGGGCATATATGGGGACCTTCTTATTGGAATATTATTGGGGGCATCTATGGGGGTCCTTCTATTGGAATATTATTGGGGGCATCTATGGGGGCCCTTCTTATTGGAATATTATTGGGGGCCCTTCTTATTGGAATATTATTGGGGGCATCTATGGGGGCCCTTCTTATTGGCATATTATTGGGGGCATCTATGGGGGTCCTTCTTATTGATATATTATTGGGGGCATCTATGGGGGCACTTCTAAGTGGTACATTATTGGGGGACACTGTGGGGGCATCTATGGGGGCACTTATTGGTATATTATTGGGGGGCATCTATGGGGGCACTTCTTATTGGTATATTGTTGGGGGGCATCTATGGGGGCACTTCTTATTGGTATATTGGGCAGCATCTATGGGGCACTTCTTATTGGTACATTATTGAGGCACTGTGGGGCATCTATGGGGGCACTTCTTATTGGTACATTATTGGGGGCATCTATGGGGGCACTTTTCACTGGCACATTGTTGGGGGCATCTACTGTGGCCTCAAAGAAGAGGTATTTTATATGGGGGGCTCTGTAAAGGGGCATTTTATAATATATTTTAATATATTTATATATATTAATAAGCACCTTGCGTGAATCAGTTAGCGCATAGCCCATAGTTAGGATATTATGAACACAATGACACCCATTAAAGCATGCTCATAGATAGGATTTCTATCACTCAGGAAAAAGGTTCAATTTACTGCCCTTATATGGTTTCTAAATACACTTGGCAAGGCAGTGTCATGTTACATAGGCCCTGATAGCATCCCTCATTCTAGTTTTATGGATGTGCACCTGTGACTTTGGATGTGCTAGTCTAAATTTTTTTGTAGTATGTTTGGAGGGTGACTCCCTTCTTTATATTGAGCATTCCCCGCCCATCCACCCAGGGCTTCTAAGTAGAGTATAAATATAACTGGTTTCTACACAGCCCTGAACATTGAAGGTTTAGGTTTGGCCCAGGAGAGGCAGTTCTGTTATTGTTAGGTACCTATCTGCAGAGGCCACCTTGACGGTAGATGGGCTCGACACACGTTTGAGCAAAAATGTGCGCAAAGAGCTTCCATTTTTCATGTATATTAGGTATAGTACCATTTTAATTAATTCAGAATAATCCCTAGTTCTATTGTTTGCATGTGCAATGGTGTGCTGCCATACGTTATTTGTCAGCATCCCTCAAAAATATGCCCCTTCCATAAGCCTTTTATACATGTTCTTTATAGACGGATTCCAGGTTCTAATTGACTACTATTGAGATGTAACGTGGACTTGCATTCATTATATACTGTATATATATATATATATATATATTGTGACAACTCGGGGGTCACTTAGCTCTCCAGGATCGCCATCTTCTCACCTTAGACGGTTGGCACACCTCAAGAAGCCACTCCAACACTGCAGTTTTGGGTGCAAACTGGTCACTATCAGCTTTCATTGTACAGCAATCCAAATAACTCATAAACACAAATCCTCAGCCGTCTGGCCACTGACTACACAATATTGTCCCTCTCTATCGGGATCTGGGTGTACTACCCAGCTCCCCAAAACACACCACAGTGCTTACCCCACACAGGGTTCAGAGGGTCCTGGCTCCCACAGGCCTTCTCGCATATAAAGCTAAGTGTATGTGTGTGTGTGTGTGTGTGTGTGTGTGGGTATGTCCGCTAAAGGAATCCACACCGTCGCAGCTACAAACGAAATTTGGCACACAGGTAATCAGGTGTAATTTGGCACACAGGTACATCAGGTGTCCGGGATGGTTTTAGAACGGGTCTCAGCTCTCCAGGACGTAATGTTCCTGAGATATTCCCAAAAAATGCATTAGCCAATAGAAGCCTGGTCACATGACCCTTATCAGCCAATAGAAGCTCACAGGCAGTTAATCTCCACACACGTCAGGTTTCCGTAAGAAAACAGCACTCTGCCCCTTTAAAGCAGAGTGCTGTGGATGACACTGTTAAAGGGGTATTCCGGTTACCATAAATATAACTTATGTTTTAGACTAACTCATCATCAATCATTACCTCAAATAATGTAAATTTCACATATTTACCGTTCAGTGGTAATAAAAGATGTTTTCTTCCACTGCTACCCACTTTCCTCCTAAATTACTATGGCATCGACCTGTAATTGTGGCCATCTTTAAAAGAAGGACTTAAAAGCCCCACTCCCAGGTCCCACTAAGTCACGCCCCCGACTCAGTCATGCCACGCCCCTTCCATGCCACATTTGACCGGGATTGAAAAAATGAAGGTAAAAAACCAACTTCTGTCAGCTGCAGGGGAGGGAGGAGGGTGAATTTCTCCCTGCAGCTCATGCTCAGACTGCACAGTGCTGTTGTCTGAGAGTGAGCTGTTCAAAAGCACATCTGTGTCCATCCAGGCCCTGCACATAACAGAGGACAGGGAGTCTGAAAACCAGACTGTCCAGCCTCCCCCCAACGTGAAGCCGTGCCACTGGTCCCCATTATGCCACTCCCCTAAACACGATGCCACACCCCCGGTTCCATGAAGACACGGAAGAGAAGCTGTCTGAGCGTGAGCTACTGAAAGGGTGGACATCCCTGTGTCTGTCCAGGTCCTGCGCCGGACGGTGGAAGGGAGTCTGAAAGCCAGACTGTCCAGCGTAAAACCGGACCTCTGGCCACCCTTGGGGCAGGCAGATGTTAGGGTGGCCAGATGTCCGGCTTTAGGCTGGACAGTCCAGTTTTCTGGTTACCTGTTCTCCATCTGACACAGTGCCTGGACAGATGCAGGGATGTCCACCCTTTCAGTAGCTCACCCTCAGACAGCTTCTCCTCCGTGTCTTCACGGAGCCAGGGGCGTGGCCTCATGTTTAGTGGTGTGGCTTCATGGGAACTAGGGGTGATGCTTCACGTTTGGGGGCATCGCCGGTGAGGTCTGGCTTTCTGGGGTGAAGACAGTGGCCACCCTAGCTGCTGTGGAGGTCACAGTTAAAGGGGAGGGCGCTGTGGATATTACTGTTAAGGGGCGGGCTGCTGTGGAGGTCCTCTCAATATCTTTTAACGACACACACACAAAATTAAATGAAATAAATGAAATATACCCGGGCGAAGCCGGGTCCTTCATATATATATATATATATATATATATATATATATATATATATATATGTTTTATTTTTTATTTCCTCCTTCCAATAGGTTCTCAGTTTAATCCTACTTTCCTTCTCAAAATACCATGTTGTTTACCCCCCAGGGTAAATGAAATGCCTAATCTCTTCAGTTTCCCAAGATCCCTGCACAGAAATCAAGCCGAGCATTGTTTTCTTATCATGAGCAGACATCCACTGAAGTACACTGACTTTTAAAGATTACTCCAGACTGTGAATGCATAAAACCAATGCACATTTACAATTGTTGTGTAATTTCTTTTCCGAGGAAAGAAAATGTTTCTGAATATGTGTTGTCGACAAATCATATATGAGTGTGTGACATGTATTACAACAATAGGCATTATGAAGAGCGCAGACAAATGGTACTAGCTATTGCAGAGCAGAAGAGATGCATATATAGCACTAAAATGTAAGCTCAAAGAGGATCTGTCATCATTTTTTAAAATTTGAAATCTAATACTTTTCATTGTTCCAGTTGGCCTCCGATTTCTAACGCCTTTTTTTGTTCAATTGGCCCTTCCGTTCTGCCGCTATGGCCCCTCACCCTGTTTTGGTGCCAGATACAGTATGTAAATCTACACTTGAGGTACTGGGAGGAAGAGACCTTAGCTCTCCTCAGTGGATGTTGCCTTCTCCCTCGCTGATGTCATGAGACAATCGTTTGAGCAGCAAGCTTGTCTGGGTGTCCGATTCTTTAGGTCAACCGCATCCCTTGGCACCTGGGGAAAACGTATTAGCTAATTTGAACCCTGCAGACAAACAATTGTAGTCCACCACTACAGCCCTGAGGTTTTCCTTTGTAGGTTACGATTTCATAAATCCACACACTTATGGCCCCTTGACGTGTGCTGATACAGCAGACAATTATTGAGAACACACTGTTTGTTCCTGATAGTTGTCTATTCTTTAGAGGAGGTTAGAGCTGCATTTACATGCCACAATTACCTCAGAGGGATTACTTCTGTGATTGCTTGTCCCCATTAGAATCATTGTTTCTGGGCAGCAGATCTCAGTTTACACAGCACAATCTGATGCCCAGGAACAATGATTTTGGTATGTGCACCAGCGATGCCTTCACCAGATGAAGGAGCATTTGCTTAATCATCAAGTGATCGGTGGCACCTTTATACAGGGCAGTTATTGGGAACAAGTGCTCCAAGGAACTCTCCTTTCTGATCTTTGGCCCAATTGTCGGCCCTCATAAAAAAAGACTTACGTTTTCTGGTTTTTGACTTAGACAAAGACATTGTATATTTCTCATTGTAAAAGTACATTTCCACAGTATTTAAAGGGGTTTTCCGACAAAAAATATTCTGCAGTTTAAACCAGCAAACCTACATAGAAAAAAAGTGGAGCCCACAATGTACCCAGTAAAAAATATGAAAACACCATCCCTGGCCCACGCAAGAAAACATGGGACTAAATAAAACTGAAATTAGTGTCAACATACACCGGCACTGGCAAGAAATGCGTAAAGGACTATATCACAATGAATCAATATAAGAAAGTCCTATCTACACCAATAACCAGAAACACCAGATGTACCATAACTCACCCAGGGAATGCGTATGATCAGGGATGGCGATTAGTGTTGAGCGAGCATGCTCGGCCAAACTCGCTGTTTGGCCGAGTATGCCTACGCTCAGGTCCGCTCGGTGTTCGGCCGAACACCAAGTGTACTTGAGCGCAATGCTCGAGTCTCTTCTCCACACTGCAATGTTGATTTGTACGCTAATGCGTACGAATTTGTATGCTAATGCGTACGCATTTGTAGTACGCTAATACGTACGCATTTGTATGCGCTAATGCGTACAAATTCAGTTAATTAGCATACTTTTATGAGTGAAAGGAGTAAAAGAGGAGAAGTCGCGATTCTGACCTTTTTCTATTAACCAGACACCCTCCCCTCTTCTGAGCCTGGTTTAGTCCCATTGACTAACATTATGCTCGGGTGCTCGGCTGAGCACTCGAGCAACCCCTAGTGCTTGGCCAGAGCACCTGAGCATACGAGCACAGAGGTGCTCTCTCAACACTAATGGCGATACCCCGACGCACGTTTCGGCGTACCTTCGTCCAGGGGTTCAAACCAGCACCTGGATATAAATACTTTTATAATTGCATGTAATTAACAAACTAGCACATCAACTGAGTTATTCAATACAATGTATCTGTATAGCACCACCAGCTGTTTGTTTTTTTATTTTCTTATTCCTTCCAGAGATGGCCGCACATGCTCAGCTTCATCCTTCAACAGCCTTCTGAGTTGTGATAGTGAGAGAGCTGCAGTGGAAAAGACATTCTCCTTGAGCTGCCAGGTTCATATAGATCTATATATATAAACAATAGACTCCAGAGGTAGGTTGCAAGGTGAATTCTTTTATTCAGCCAAACATGATGCACAACAGAGGCAACATTTTGGGCAAATACAGCCCTTCATCAGGCCAAGGAAATGTGCAGGTGCAGGAGGAGTCGGCCGTGAGGCCAGGCAGAACGCCTGACGAGTATAAATGTGGCGGGATAACGCAAAAATTGGATGAGTGCTGGGACTACAAAGAGAATACTATAGCTTGATATAGATCTAGCAGAGCAAGGAATGAGGAGATCTCTGGATCGATGTGAGGTACATGGCTGGTTCTAGCTTTGTTAGAAAGAGATTGTCATGTACTATATGATGTCTGATTTTCATTTTTTACATTAGTCATGGGATAACCCCTCAGCTTGTTCAAATAGCAGCAATCACTCCTATAATCCGTAGAAATGCATGCATGTGTTCTCAGTAGGAAAAGAAGGAAGGAAGCCGCTGCCAGAAATCTTTTCTCAGCAGCTTATCTTCCCGAGAACAGAAGGATTGGGCAGTTGAAATCCAACAGGAGGCCTCCATACACATTAGATGGTCAGCCTGTCCCAGTGAATTTGTTGGATTTAGCTAACATACATCCAATGTGTATTCCCAGCTTTACTGTAGTAGTTGCAGTGTGGTGCTACTTCCTGTTCTGTGCAAGTATTAGCTACTGTATTTTTCGGCCTATGTTAAGTTGAAATTGAGTGTCACACCTCAATCATCTGTTTACGTATTTTCAGTTTCCATGTGGTCTCAATTTAATTTTTTTGCATTTGTAAGGGTTGGAGTTGTTGATTCTATTCAAACTAGCAGCATATATGCATGTTTACTACACTAATACACAGGGTAGTGCACAACATTATCTGAGAGGCCCAAAATGTCTGGGCTATGGAAGGGTTCCAAATGAAACACATAATGTGGGTAGTAGCAGTACCATCTATCAAGCCAGAAGTAGTGGTAGTAGTAGTAGTAGTGGTAGGCTGAAGTTGTACCTGCTGGCTTCAGAAAGGAGCAACATTATAGTTGAGGAGAAAGAAGATGAGATAGTGGATTAGGCTCACTCCTCCTCTCAGTCACAGCAGAATGATGTAGAGGTGACTTCAGAGTCCGACACCATGCCGTGGAGCCAGGGGGCACAGCATTCCTCCCGTTTCTCCTCCTTGCAGCTCCAAAGAAGGCTTTTAGAGGGGCGCCTTCATTTTTCATAAGAAGTGG
Organism: Rhinella marina; assembly: GCA_900303285.1. Classification (NCBI taxonomy): domain Eukaryota; kingdom Metazoa; phylum Chordata; class Amphibia; order Anura; family Bufonidae; genus Rhinella; species Rhinella marina. The sequence continues at coordinate 12,454 of ONZH01006573.1, read as the reverse complement.
CAAGAAAACCCTACCACACTCTATGGCCGATAGTTAAGAGAGTCTCCCTGTTGATGACTTGTGTGAGAGCCCTCTCTGTTTAGGCTGCCCTGGGGCGGAGGCTGGTGATCCAATGCATACCTGTGTTGATGGTGGTGGTAATAGTGGCACCTGTAGCAACGGCATTGGCGGTGGGGGTAGAGACAGTGGCAGTCCGCAAAAATGCAGAGCAGGAGAGGGGGGCCCAGGAGCCCATCATGATATCTCACAGTCTGATAAAAGCAGTAGGGAGGGTGATGACTGCAATGACAGTTGTGTGCTGGACAGGACCTGGGAGGCAGATCGGATTGCTGAGGAGGAGGCAGCATCAGTGGAGAAGGGCGTTGGTGGCAGCAATAAAGAGCAGAGACAAAGTACCTCCCAAAGAACAGCCAAGGCCATGTCTGCTTTGCAATTTGGTTATACTGTTGACTTTGTAGGTGGGTTAGGCCCAAAAGGTGCCAGCGCAGCATAAATGTACGTGATTACTATATTAATACAGAAATTTTCTCACAGTCCAGGCAGGCTGAATACGATCAATAGACCTCTCCTTGCTGCTGGTGCCCCATCTTGCCACTCTTGCTGTCTGCCTACCTACCAGCATGTTCTGTTTGAGTGCTATGGCCTGCATCATGCCCTTGCCAACCATCACGTTCCCTCAAGCCAATTTTTTTTTATCCCATAACACCCTGTGTGTTTATACAAAGATATATGGATATATAGTTGCACAACATGTAATAAGCAATAGAAGTAAAAGTAAATCTGGATATATGTGGCGCTATGCCGACTAAAGATAAAAAAGGAAGTCCTTAGTTACACATATTTGCAAATGCGTGATTATGCCCACTCACCAAACTTCACGGTAACTTCCTGTGGAGTGGGTCCCTACACTCATCTATGCCTCTGTTAAGACTAAATCCAAGTCTCCATTATTCAGGGCGTGTGGAACCAGCTAATAGGAATCCTATCAGGAAGTCCTGGGTGAATGGGCGTCGCTAGGTCCAAAGGGGTTGCGGGGCCATTATATATAACAATAGAAAATTCGGACCAGCGATAAATATATATATATTTTCATAAGTGCATATCCATAAAGCAAAATTATAGAAATACAAAGATATATGGATATATAGTTGCACAACATGTAATAAGCAATAGAAGTAAAAGTAAATCTGGATATATGTGGCGCTATGCCGACTAAAGATAAAAAAGGAAGTCCTTAGTTACACATATTTGCAAATGCGTGATTATGCCCACTCACCAAACTTCACGGTAACTTCCTGTGGAGTGGGTCCCTACACTCATCTATGCCTCTGTTCAGACTAAATCCAAGTCTCCATTATTCAGGGCGTGTGGAACCAGCTAAATAGGAATCCTATCAGGAAGTCCTGGGTGAATGGGCGTCGCTAGGTCCAAAGGGGTTGCGGGGCCCATTATATATAACAATAGAAAATTCGGACCAGCGATAAATATATATATATTTTCATAAGTGCATATCCATAAAGCAAAATTATAGAAATACAAAGATATATGGATATATAGTTGCACAACATGTAATAAGCAATAGAAGTAAAAGTAAATCTGGATATATGTGGCGCTATGCCGACTAAAGATAAAAAAGGAAGTCCTTAGTTACACATATTTGCAAATGCGTGATTATGCCCACTCACCAAACTTCACGGTAACTTCCTGTGGAGTGGGTCCCTACACTCATCTATGCCTCTGTTCAGACTAAATCCAAGTCTCCATTATTCAGGGCGTGTGGAACCAGCTAAATAGGAATCCTATCAGGAAGTCCTGGGTGAATGGGCGTCGCTAGGTCCAAAAGGGTTTGCGGGGCCCATTATATATAACAATAGAAAATTCGGACCAGCGATAAATATATATATATTTTCATAAGTGCATATCCATAAAGCAAAATTATAGAAATACAAAGATATATGGATATATAGTTGCACAACATGTAATAAGCAATAGGAGTAAAAGTAAATCTGGATATATGTGGCGCTATGCCGACTAAAGATAAAAAAGGAAGTCCTTAGTTACACATATTTGCAAATGCGTGATTATGCCCACTCACCAAACTTCACGGTAACTTCCTGTGGAGTGGGTCCCTACACTCATCTATGCCTCTGTTCAGACTAAATCCAAGTCTCCATTATTCAGGGCGTGTGGAACCAGCTAAATAGGAATCCTATCAGGAAGTCCTGGGTGAATGGGCGTCGCTAGGTCCAAAAGGGTTTGCGGGGCCCATTATATATAACAATAGAAAATTCGGACCAGCGATAAATATATATATATTTTCATAAGTGCATATCCATAAAGCAAAATTATAGAAATACAAAGATATATGGATATATAGTTGCACAACATGTAATAAGCAATAGAAGTAAAAGTAAATCTGGATATATGTGGCGCTATGCCGACTAAAGATAAAAAGGAAGTCCTTAGTTACACATATTTGCAAATGCGTGATTATGCCCACTCACCAAACTTCACGGTAACTTCCTGTGGAGTGGGTCCCTACACTCATCTATGCCTCTGTTCAGACTAAATCCAAGTCTCCATTATTCAGGGCGTGTGGAACCAGCTAAATAGGAATCCTATCAGGAAGTCCCGGGTGAATGGGCGTCGCTAGGTCCAAAGGGTTGCGGGGCCCATTATATATAACAATAGAAAATTCGGACCAGCGATAAATATATATATATTTTCATAAGTGCATATCCATAAAGCAAAATTATAGAAATACAAAGATATATGGATATATAGTTGCACAACATGTAATAAGCAATAGAAGTAAAAGTAAATCTGGATATATGTGGCGCTATGCCGACTAAAGATAAAAAAGGAAGTCCTTAGTTACACATATTTGCAAATGCGTGATTATGCCCACTCACCAAACCCTGTGTGTTTAAACATCATTTGCCCCCAATCAGGGAAAATTTTTGGAAGCTTTTGAATATGAAAAAGCATAAGACATGTGCCAACGTGATGTCTTATTAAACACACTATATGTTGATGCAGTCAAATTTATGTTTACCTATAGCTATGTATGTCAGTGTCACTCAGACATCATTTACTATTGCAGTCATTGCATACCAGGTCTTGGGGAGGGGGACGGGAAAAAATCATAAAAAATAAATGAAAAGAGATAAGTTTTCCTAAAAAGTCCTAGGAGGCTAGAAGGGGGTTATATACCAACTTTCAGGGCAATTGGGGCAACTTTGTTTTGACCTGAATTGATTTGGGTCCAAAATGAACTTTTTAAAAAAATTTGGTGAACCGGACCCAAAACGAATGTTCCTTCATCTCAACTCAATACCTATGTTAAATTTTTAATTACATGCAATTACAAAAGTATTCAGATCCAGGTGCTGGTTTGAAAACTGTAGAATATGTGTCATAACACGCCCCTTGAAATGGAGCGTATTGAAAAAAGGGAAAGTTACTTTGAATCTAAGGTTTGACATCAGTGCACGTAAAATAAGTATTTGTAGGGCTCGCCGCTATATGCATGCTGTACATGATATTCCAGATTGGTACTATGCATCTGTGTATAAAATTAAACTGGAACAACTCTCAGTGCTCAATAACACTTGTTAGCAAAAACAAAACAAAAACAATACACAATTGTCATTTAGTTCAAATTGAATTCAAGCTTCATAAGGTAATTGGAAGTTTAAAATATAGATGAACTCCAAAGAAAATAAGACGCCGCATTTGCTGCTTTCATACTTAGTTGGGAAATACAATGCTGAGTTAAATACACACTCCAACCATTGTAAGTATTAAGCTCTGGGGAAGCTTCAAACGAACATGTTGAACCAAGTGGAACTAATCTTGGGGTCTGGTAATTGAGCAGAACAGTAAAATTGGGCCAGCCTACCAAACCAAAGCATATAAAGGAATCTCCTGAGTCACATCAATAGACAGAGACACTAATCTAATGCAGTTTCCAATACAAAGCAGGTCATAGGAAAATCAGAAAATCATGTGTACTTGTCAACCAAGAGATGAGAAACTGAGATTTCTCTAAAAGTCTTACCCCTTATATTGTGCTAATGAATGATCCTTAATTCTATTATAAAGTCTATTTTTTTACTTAAATTTGGATCTATGTATAATGATTCATTTTACACTACCATTTTTGTAATATACTTTAATTACAGAAATCGTACATTTCTATTAAAAGAAAAATAGCTAGAAAATTAGCGCATTTTGAAGCTTAGCAATGATCTACTGTCTTCTGTTTACATAACACAGTCAGTGTTAGCAAGTCTCCACTGTTATGTAAACAGAAGACAGAGGAGCGTTGCTAAAGCTCAAAATGGGTACTTTAGAGCTATTTTTCTAATAGAAATGTACGATTTCAGTAATTAAAGTATATTACAAAAATTGTTAGTATCATTGTCCCTATACAGTAGTCCCTCAAGTTACAACATTAATTGGTTCTAGGAAAACCATTGTATGTTGAAACCATTGTAAGTTGAAGTTGAGTAATTGGTTCCAAAGCCCCAAAATGTCATCCAAGATAAGAGAAAATGAAGATTTAAGAAAAATAAGCAGATATCTAAGACAAATAACACAAGTCCTTACATATAACAGTCAGGATTAGCTGCTAACTAGCAAATAACACAGCTATTTTACCAGAGAAGTGATTGGTTGGATCTGAGTCTGAGGCATTGTATGTAGAGCCTGGTTTCAACTTATGATGGGTCAGAAAAGACCATTGTATGTTGAAAATATTGTATCCTGAGGCCATTGTATCTTGAGGGATCGCTGTAGATTACACAAATAAAAATAGAACAGCAGTTGCACTTTAAGTTGCTAGCATTCTAATGCCACACCATAACATAGTCCATAGTCTTGATAGTCCTGGTAGTCCATTATTGAGTAATTTTCATAAAACACCATCACTCCTCTGCATTGCTCTTGTTGCTGTTTTATTGTGTGGAAGAAGAATCTTTGGGCCGTAGCGTGTCAGGGCCCATGTGTGACTAAAGCCTCTGAAACCACTAGAAATTTGCCTTGTTATAGGGTGTGTTATCCCATATATATTTGAGAACACAATGATTCTCTATAACATCCTGTTTTGCTGAAATGGGAATACTATGCAATAAAACTTCTTCCCTCTGTATATTTATTTTAAGAACTGTTTTTGTAGGTTTAGAGATAATTATTCAAAATCAAATGTCTTCTAATGAGCTTAAAGTTCATTATCACTGCCTACGGGATGTGACCTTCCAAAGTTCCTGTTCCAGATAGGATCACGTCTAGATACAAGAATGGCAGAAAACCCCTTTGGATCTCGAGTCAGTTCCACTGCATGGGTTTAACAGAACGATTTCTAATGAGCTTCATGATTTTTTTTTTCTCTTCCCACTTCTTCAACTAACAGGATCTCAGCACTGAAGCAGACCATGATGCAATTAGAAACAATTATCTTTGAAATAACATAGCAATGCATTTTAGGGCTTAATTGTGCCTAGGCCTATCCATAAATAGATATAAACAACCAAAGCCCAATTCCCTTTCCAAAATTCCCTTCAAGAAAATAATCTAAATTGATAAAGCTCCAACTTCAGTGCCAAAATAGACATATATAAATGTGTAGTGTACTATTTGCAGATCACTGTTGATGGGTTGATATAAATATAGAGCATTTTTTTATAGTACAGACACAAAATATATTCAGGCTATGCTTTTCACAAAATATTCGGAAACTCCTAATATACTTCTTTTAGCAGATTCCATAAAAGAGCTATCCGATGCTATGGAGCTAGCAGCTTCATAAACGAGGACTTGTGATTATTTATCACTTGTTAGCTGCAGACAACCAGTAGCAGTTATGCTATAACTGGCTGCAAGCTACAACCGTACAGTCACAAATCATGAATTCTAAGGGTATATACACATGACAGTGTAGTTTATGTGGATAATCCACACAGAGTTTTGTGCATTTTTGCTGCGTTTTGGCACCAACTACGCACCAATGTCTTGTGTATTTGCAGTTTTTGACTCAAATTTCTCCCAGATTTCATTCTTTGCAAAACAGAATGCAATTATTTGCAAATATTATAGACCCATATTTTATTGACGATAGATCATAGAACACATTTCAGGTGTTGAAAGTGAGGCATTTTACCATTTCATGAAAAAAATTAAAAGTCTTTTAGAACTTGATGGCAGCAACACATCTCAAAAAGTTGAGTAGGGCCTATGTAGTTCTAAAACCTCTATATACTGTTTAATATTGATAGTGCCTCTCCAGATGTATGAGCTGCCCCTGCCATAGACATTAATGCAACCCATACCATCAGAGATGCAGGCTTTTGAACTGTGCGCTGATAACATGCTGGATGGTCCCTCTCCTCTTGAGTCTGCAGATCACAGTGTCCGTGGTTTCCAAAAAGAATTTCAAATATTGATTTATTTGACCACAGAACAGTTTTCCATTTTGGCTTAGTCCATTTTAAATGATCCCAGAGTAGATGGCAGTGTTTGTCAATTGTGTTGACATATGGATTCTTCATTACATGATATAGCTTTTACTTGCATTTTTGGATTGTACAGCAAATTGTGTTAACAGACAATGATTTCTGGAAATGTTCCCGAGCCCATGCAGTGATTGCCAGTTCTGAACCATGCATGTTTTTAATGCTGTTCCCCTGATGGTCCATAGATCATGAGCATCCAATATTTACCATCAGACTTGTCTCTTGTGCACATGGATTTCTCAAGATTATCTGAATCTTTTTTATGATATAATATGTTGTAAATGGTGAGATACTGAAAGTCTTTAGAAATTTATGCTTATGAACATTTTTCTGAAATTGTTCCACAATTTTTTGATTCAGTTTTTCATAAATTTCTGAACCTCTAGCCATCTTTGCTTCTGATAGACTCTGCCTCTCTAACATGCTCTTTTTATATTCAGTCATGTGACTGACAGCAGCTTGGTAGCAAATTGCTCCTCCAGCTGTTTTTTTTTTTTATTAGTATCACTTACTTTTCCAGCCTTTTATTGCCCCTGTCCCAACTTTTTTTGAGATGCATTGTTGCCATCAAGTTCTAAATTAGTTAATTTTTCCATGAAATGGTAAAATGTCGCACTTTCAACATCTCATATGTGTTCTATGATCTATTGTGAATAACATATGGGCCTATGAAATTTGCAGATCATTGCATTCTGCTTTTATTTATATTTATTTACATTTTAAATAGCATACCAATTTTTTTACAATTTGGGTTATATATAGGGACGGGTCTGACCCCTTCTTCAAGCATCAATAAATATATGCTACAGTAAAAAGTAAAAAAAAAAAGAAAAGATGTCAAAACAGGAAGAGGAGTTAAGGAATGAAAATCAAAACATTGTATTATCCAAATTAAATAAAAAAAAGTTTAGGTTATACTGTATAAGCACTAAAAGGTAATTAAAATCATTGCATGCTTTGCAGAAGTATACTGAAGTATGATAATGTACGATTATAAAAAAAATCAAAGTTAGTTGCTCGTTAAATAATAGATTAATCAAAGGTGTTTTGAGGAGTATACATTGATGGCTTATCTTAATGTCTTATAGATCTGATCAGAAGATCAAATATGCAGTGATCCCTCAGGATACAATGGCCTCAGGATACCTTCTGACCCATCGTAAGTTGAAACTAGGCTCAACATATAATGCCTCAGACTCAGATCCAACCAATCAATGCCACTTCTCTGGTAAAATATCTGTATTAGTTGCTAATTAGCAGCTATTCCTGACTGTTATATGTAAGAGATTGTTTTATCTGTCTTAGTTATCTGCTTATTTTTCTCAAATCTTCATTTTCTTTTAACTTGGATGACATTTTGGGGCTTTGGAGCCAATTACTGAACTTACAATGGATTCAACATGCAATGATCATCCTAGAAACAATTAATATTGCAACTTGAGGGACCATTGTACTAGTATACTATGGAGTACCACGGCCATTTTCATGTTTTTAGGCACAGTGACCTGGTATAGCAACTTGAGCAGCATATCACAATGCTTTACCTGAATAAATAATGGAGGGGCTTCATCACTCACTGAGGCTTTACAGTCCCATCAGACTTCCACTGATCGTACATTGATGACCTATCTTCAGGATAAGCTAGCAATGTAAAGTTCTAGGAAACTTTTAACTTAAATTAATAAATAGATAACTACTATAAATAGTAACATAGTAACATAGTTTATAAGGCCGAAAAAAGACATCTGTCCATCCAGTTCGGCCTGTTTTCCTATAAGTTGATCCAGAGGAAGGCAAAAAACCCCTGTGAGGTAGAAGCCAATTTTCCCCACTTTAGAGAAAAAAATTCATTCCCGACTCCAATCAGGCAATCAGAATTACTCCCTGGATCAACGACCCCTCTCTAGTAACTATAACCTGTAATACTGTTACCCTCCAGAAATGCATCCAGGCCTCTCTTGAAATCTTTTAGTGAACTTACCATCACCACCTCCTCAGGCAGAGAGTTCCATAGTCTCACTGCTCTTACGGTAAAGAATCCTCTTCTATGTTTGTGTACAAACCTTCTTTCCTCCAGATGCAGAGGATGTCCCCTCGTCACAGTCACAGTCCTGGGGATAAATAGATCATGGGAGAGATCTCTGATAGGATAGATGACTATTTATACATAGTTATTAGATCTCCCCTCAGTCGTCTTTTTTCTAAAGTGAATAACCCTAATTTTGATAATCTTTCTGGGTACTGTAGTCCACCCATTCCAGTTATTACTTTAGTTGCCCTCCTCTGAACCCTCTCCAGCTCTGCTATGTCTCTCTTGTTCACAGGAGCCCAGAACTGTACACAGTACTCCATGTGTGGTCTGACTAGTGATTTGTAAAGTGGCAGGACTATGTTCTCATCACGGGCATCTATGCCTCTTTTGATGCAACCCATTATCTTATTGGCCTTGGCAGTAGCTGTCTGACACTGGTTTCTACAGCTTAGTTTGCTGTTCACTAAAATTCCTAAGTCCTTTTCCATGTCAGAGTTACCCAATATTTTACCATTTAGTATGTACTGGTGACTTGCATTATTCCTTCCCATATGCATAACCTTACATTTGTCAGTGTTAAGCCTCATCTGACACTTCTCTGCCCAAGCCTCCAGTCTATCTAGATCCCTCTGCAGAAGTGTACTGTCCTCTTCTGTGTTAATTACTTTACACAGTTTAGTGTCATCTGCAAAAATTGATATTTTACTGTGCAAGCCTTCTACAAGATCATTAATAAATATATTGAAGAGAATAGGGCCCAATACTGACCCCTGTGTTACCCCACTAGTTACAGTGACCCATCTGAGTATGTACCATTAATAACCACCCTCTGTTTTCTATCACTGAGCCAGTTACTTACCCCCATACAGACGTTTTCTCCCAGGCCAAGCATTCTCATTTTATATACTAACCTTTTATGTGGTACAGTGTCAAATGCTTTGGAGAAGTCCAGATATACGACATCCATTGATTCGCTGCGGTCCAGTCTAGAACTTACCTTCTCATAGAAACTGATTAAATTGGTTTGACATGACCGATCCCTCATGAAGCCATGCTGATATGGAGTAATTTGCTTATTTTCATTGAGGTACTCCAAGATAGCATATCTTAGAAAACCCTCAAACAGTTTACCCACGACTGATGTTAAACTTACCGGCCTATAGCTCCTGGGCTCTGTTTTTGGAATATGAATATATATATATATATATATATATATATATATATATATATATATACTGTATATATATATATCTCAAAACAATATGTGGTTTGTAAAAACCCAAGAACCTACCATTATTACATACACATCTTCAAGCAGCGATCACTTCTTTGTGTCTTATGTTGCTATAACTTGTCCCTCTTATATTTTATATTACCAGTATACTAAATTAAGCAGGAAAGGCCTGACACTTTGATATCAACAAAAACCGTAGGCAACTTAAATGTTATTTTAAAGTATATCCTGACATATGAATATAAAGCAGATAGCTTTAACATTTGCATTAAAATTTGGTTTGGATTCTTTACATTTCTTAACCTTTCTTAAAAAAATAAAAAATAAAAAAATTAGTCCTGACAGGAACACTGGTTGATAATCACTGTTAAAATGCTTGCCAGAAATATCTAACACATGCTGAGAAAATTGTCTTTAAAGGTTAACACAGAAAGGCTTAAGCTTAAAATGTCAAAGGACGGCATATTTATTTTTGTCTATTAACTTCCCATATCTTACAATTTTAAGATTTATGCAAAAAAATGTTCTTTATTAGAGATGAGCGAGCATGCTCGTCCGAGCTTGGTGCTCGTTCAAGCATTAGGGTACTTGTAAGTGCTCGCTGCTCGAACGAGTATCTCGCCATGCTCGAGGAAATGGCAACTTCCGCATTGTGCTTTTTTGGCGCCTAAAAACACAGCCAATCACAAGCCAGGAGACTCTGCGTACCACCCAGCATCACGTGGGGCCCTTACATGTCGATAGCAGGGGTTGGCTGGCCTGATCAGGTGACCCTGGAATATACTACCGACTGGCCGCGGTGCTCGGCTCAGATGCCGTCTGGATGTCGTTAGGGATAGAGCTGCTGCCTTTCAGGGACAGTGTTAGGGCCTGCATTTAGTTGTCTGTTAGGCAGGTAGGCAGGGATCACCCACAAAGAACCCAACAGCCCTTCTAAGGGCTAGAAGACATTTATTTTTTTTTTGTCTCCTGGCTTGGCTGGCTGGCTGGCACTAATAGTGCAGCTATCGCCATATATAACCCCCTTTTTTTATGTTATATCTCAGTGATACAAATCCATTGCACACAGCAGTGTGGAACCATTCTGTGGGTCACAGTTCATTACACTCACTATTTTCTGTCCAGGTGACACTTTCTGTATGTCACCGAATACAACCAAGTCATTTGCTGCCTGTCACGTGTATGGCTTCATCCCAAAAATCTCTGTGCGACATTTGTCTGGGTTGCAGTCTAAATAGCTACCGTCAGTAGGGTGTCAGTTAGCTCTACGATAGTTTCTGCACGTCACGTTCCCAAAAAAACAAAAATACAAAAAAATATAGAAAAAAAATTAGTTTTTTGTTGTTTTAGCTGAGTGATACAAATCCATTTCACACAGCTGCGTGTCACCTTTCTGTGTGACACAGTTCAGCATACTCACTCCAAACGGTATATACTGTCCAGGTGACACTGTCTGTACGTCACAAAAAACAACCAAGTCACCTGCTACCTGTCACGTATATATAGCTTGATCCTAAAAATCTCTGTGCGACTTTTGTCTGGGTCTCAGTCTAAATAGCTACCGTCAGTAGGGTGTCAAGTCAGCTGTACGATAGTTTCCGCACGTCACGTTCCCCAAAAAAAACTAAACTGAAAGAAAAAAATATTTAAAAAAAAATATAGAAAAAAAAATAGTTTTTTGTTGTTTTAGCTGAGTGATACAAATCCATTTCACACAGCTGTATGTCACCTTTCTGTGTGACACAGTTCAGCACAGTCACTCCAAACGGTATATACTGTCCAGGTGACACTGTCTGTACGTCACAAAAAACAACCAAGTCAACCTGCTACCTGTCACGTATATTATAGCTTGATCTAAAAAATCTCTGTGCGACTTTTGTCTGGGTCTCAGTCTAAATAGCTACTGTCAGGTAGGGTGTCAGTCAGCTGTACGATAGTTTCCGCACGTCACGTTCCCAAAAAAACCTAAACTGAAAGAAAAAAATATTTAAAAAAAATATAGAAAAAAATTAGTTTTTTGTTGTTTTAGCTGAGTGATACAAATCCATTTCACACCAGCTGCGTGTCACCCTTTCTGTGTGACGCAGTTCAGCACACTCACTCCAAACGGTATATACTGTCCAGGTGACACTGTCTGTACGTCACAAAAAACAACCAAGTCACCTGCTACCTGTCACGTATATATAGCTTGATTCCTAAAAATCTCTGTGTGACTTTTGTCTGGGTCTCAGTCTAAATAGCTACCGTCAGTAGGGTGTCAGTCAGCTGTACGATAGTTTCCGCACGTCAAGTTCCCAAAAAAATTAAACTGAAAGAAAAAATTATTTAAAAAAAATATAGAAAGAAAATTAGTTTTTTGTTGTTTTAGCTGACTGATACAAATCCATTTCACACAGCTGCGTGTCACCTTCTGTGTGACGCAGTTCAGCATACTCACTCCAAACGTATATACTGTCCAGTGACACTTTCTGTACGTCACAAAATCAAACCAGACTGAACAAGTTTGTGGGTTTCAGTAAACCAGGCCCATTTATTATTTTTTTTTATAGAATACAATTATATACAGAAAATGTGGAACCCCAGGGCTAAGGTTCGAGGACGAGGGCGTGGGCAGTCAATTACTGCAGGGGGCAGAGGCCGTGGTCCTGGGCAGGGTGAGACAGTACCTGCTGATGA